>CAUYPK010098091.1:0-40609 GCA_963574355.1 Loris lydekkerianus | reverse complement strand
CCATTTGATCCTGCAATCCCATTACTGGGAAGGAAAAAAATTCTTTTATCATAAGGACACTTGTACTAGACTGTTTATTGCAGCTCAATTTACAATCACCAAAATGTAGAAACAGCCTAAATGCCCACCAACCCAGGAATGAATTAACAAGCTGTGGTATATATATACCATGGAATACTACTCAGCTATTAAAAAAAAAAAATGGAGACTTTACATTTTTTGTATTAACCTGGATGGAAGTGGAAGACATTATTCTTAGTAAAGCATCACAAGAATAGAGAAGCATGAAACCTATGTACTCAATTTTGATATGAGGACAATTAATGACAATTAAGGTTATGGGGGTGGGGGGAGGAATAGCAGAAAGAGGGAAGGAGGGAGGGGGTGGAGCCTTGGTGTATGCCACACCTTCTGGGGACAAGACATGATTGTAAGAGGGACTTTACCTAACAAATGCAATCAGTGTAACCTGGCTTATTGTACCCTCAACGAATCCCCAACAATAAAAAAAAAAAAAAAAGAAGAAGAAAGAAAATGCCAGGAAGGCTTTATCAACCAGTGTGATAAAAATGTGTCAAACTGTGTATAAAACCATTGTATGGTGCCCCATGATCGCATTAATGTACACAGCTGTGATTTAATAATTAAAAAAAAAAGAAAAAAAAAAAATAAGAAAATGAAAAACAAAAGAATCCAAGTTGATCAATGACCTGTTTGGAAACAGTATATGAAGTCCACAGTGGCATGAGGAATATTTCACTGTAACCACTTTCAAAATCAGTATGATATAAGATATCATATCTGGTCCGATAAAGCACTGCTGGTCGGCCATACAGGAGATGTCTCTCTAGAAAAGAAAAAAATAAACTGTGTTAAGTATATATTAAACTTTACATCAAATGGTAAAGAAATATTGGAAGAGTGAGGTTGTCTATAATTTGCTTATTAATCACACAGCACCTTCTCCTTAATTTAATCAAGTTAATGATCTTAACACTTTCATGGTTTATCTGATCACCTAGGCATAGGTCAAGGTTTGTGGTTGGGAAAGCTATAGTGCCAATGTTGTGTTTATGTTAACGGTTTCTTCAGCTGTGAAGAATTTACAATCTGAATAGAAAGGAAAACAACAAAATAGTAATTTTGGAATGACTCAGCCAAATGGAAAGCCAATGAATTGGAATGTTGTAGAATTAATTAATTTGACCCCTGAAGAGGCTTATCAGGTTAACCAATGATTTAATTAAGAGGAAGGCTCTCTTTGATCATTATTTGCAAACTGCAACTCAAATATGCATTATCTTAGCATAAAAAGTGAGTAGCAATGAGCATTTAAAATAAGAAGCTTTGTCACATGGAAGAAAACTCTTTAGGTAAGAACTTAAAGGAACATGTATAGATAAAATAAGCGGACATTCAAGAGGGTCCTGTAAATACATCAGTTAAGACCCTGGAATGCAGATTCAGACCCCCAAAGGAAAGCTCTCTTCTTAGGAAGAAAAGGTCTGAAACTTTACTTTTTGAGGAAGAAGACATGAGAGGGGTTCAGTACACAAACCTTCATTCCCACTCACAGTAAATGCCTGGAGCTTACTCTGCCCACTTTGAACAGGCTAAATTCAAACTTCCACAGACTCTTACAAATTGGGGTCCCTACAGACCAAAAGATTTAGAGATCTAGGCTTAGGCATTTCACCATTTCATAAGAGATAATTTACTTTAAAACACTTTTTTTTTTTTTTTTAACTATTATTTCTATTAGAGAAAATAAGTTCTGGCAATCACTTATTAAATTATGTATACATGTTGCTTTAAATAAAGTGTTACCATTCTATGCAAGTAATGGAGAAAACTCATCGTAGAATATTTTGCAAGACCCTCCCAAGTAGAACTGCTGATTTGAGGCAAAGCAGCCCACACTCTTACAACACAAGCCTGTTCTGGGCAATTTGGCTTCCTCAGCATTGCAGTAAATGCAAAGCCTTGGTTAAGCTGCCAAATTTGGGGACCCACCCTGAAGAATTACAGTATGACAGTATTAAATAAATGAAATATAATAAACAAATTAAAAGCCAGCAAATCATAACAGTCGTACTTGAGAGCTATTAACCAACTCAGATTTTCCTTCAAAACTCAGACCAAACCTTTTCTAGGTTCAAAATATCCATTAATGTTTTCCTTGTTTTCATTTTTGCTGCCTCTGAATTTCCTGGTTTCAGCTGGAAACAGAAGTATCAAGATTTTTTGAGAAGCTATTCTCTTTTTGTCATTCAAGTTTTAATGCTTACCAAACACATTCCTCCAAACTCAAATTCAAGCTTAGAATCTAATCGACTCCATCAGAGGGATGGCCAAATATCAGCCATGTTTCCACATACAATTTCCCTCCTTACAGCAGCCACCGAACCAGAGACTAGGATAATATGGTATCCACCAACCCAGGCTCTTCCCCCGTCCTGCTCATTTCTCGGCTTCCTTGACATAACACTCCATCCCACAAAGGCAGATTTATTTGCAATGCTCTGCTCGTGATTGTTGTGACAACATTATATTATTAGACATATTATTTCTTTTCTCTGTATAAGGAACAAATGCTCCAGTGTCCTTCACCAATGCTGTCATCTATCTCGTTCCAAATGTCTCTATGAATATTTTCTCCATCATCCAAACCCTGGTCACTTCCTTTGTGCCAGGCCTCAAGCTGCAGAATGGAGATTCTGGGCAAAGATGATTCAGATCTTACCCTCAAAGAGCTCAGAGCTCAATAGGAGAGACAGACATGGCACAAATAACTGAGGATGTAACCTGGTCGGCACTGTGCCAAGGGTAGCAACAGAGTGTCATGGGAACCCAGAAGATGATGACTCCCTCCAACAGGGGCAAGGTGTGAGGTGGCATCTGAAAAGTCCTTTACAGAGCACAAGAAGTTAAACCGGGGTGACCCCACTTCCTAATTGATGCCTTTTGCTCTGGCATAATCATTAACGGTATCCCTTTTCATACTCAAAAATGAATGAAAAATGATCTGCTCTCATAGTTCAGTCCATGTGGAAGGGACATGAGAGAGAAAGAGAGGAGCCTGAGCGGGGAAGAGACACTGTCTTAGATTCATTTTCCCCTGAAGACGTTCCCCATGTAAGCTTCTCCGTTTCTATTCATTCTTCTGCCCTGCTCATAGAGACTCAACTTGCTTCAGATATTTGGGCTTTGGAGCTTCCAAGCTATGTCACACACAACTGCACTTTTTAGCACATGGCTAAAGCACAAATGTATCATTATCTGACTGACTTTATCGCAAGTGTTGCTGGGCATAAACAGCATAAAGAAAAAAACACATAGTGGTTTTTTCAGCCTCCTAAAATCCAACCAAAGTCTTCAATGACCAAAAAATAAAAAATCTGAGTCCTCCTGAAACATAATAGTTTCATCAAAAAAAAAAAAAGTGAAATAATCTTTGCAGAATTTTAAGGTCGAGAGTCAAAATTTAGATTTTATTTTTTCCAGTTTTACAAAGTGTCAAAGAATTGTAAGTTCTTAGTCACAGTCACAGCCTGACTCAGCTGGTCTTTATGACATCCCATTGCATTTCTGTTTAGAGAAAAGGCCACAAAACATACTTGAACCTGGCGTTTATACATATTAAAACCTTTATCTCAAGATCCACAAAAGTTAATGAGGTCAGCAGACTCTCCTGCAAGCTTCTGCATTTTGCCCCATGTTCTTGGGATTTCTTGATATGAGTCTAGTTGCAGCCTGTCTTCCCAGGCCGGGCTCTTGTCATAGAATTCCTGAAGGAGCCTTTCTTCCCAGACTGGGAATGCCTGTCAGCTAGCTCCAGACAGAGCCTGCGTTCCACACCCCCGGTCCCTGTTTACAATAGTGTCTCTCTGGCACTTCTGGTACATGCCAAGTTCTCCGTCATACACCGCATTTGGCAGCACAGTGGAAGGCAAACCTTTCAAGTGGTGTGGACTCCCCAGTGCTCATTTTCTTTGTCTTCCAAAGTTTGGTCCTGCAGACATGACTTTGTGTTTCTTTTCCCTCCTTAGCTTCCTGATTCATGTTTCTACAGATTAGCTGACTGAGTCCAGAACCACAAGAAAATCTCTTTTTTTTTTTTAAATTGTTCACTCCCACAATAATATGCTTTTAAATTTTACCATAAAATCTCTACCCACGATTTTTCCTTTTCCTATGTCCTTTCTCCTCCTTTGCCCCACAAGTGCTCACTATCATTTGCTGTCATCTCAAACTTCCCTGAGATTGGATCCGAGAGTCTGTTAGTGAATTGTTACTTCAACCCTTAAAACATTATGCTATCATTAATTCATCCACTGGCTGAATTCTGCCACAAAACAATAACTTTATGAGAACAGAGACTTGATCTGTTTTTAGGCACCACTGTATGCTCCGTCTCCAACAATGCCAATCACATAACATCTACTTGGTAAATACTTAATGATAAATTAATGTTTTTTAAAAAATATTGGCTTTCTATATAGGATCTACCTAATGTAAGGCTGAGAGATAGACTAAGTAGACACATCAGTATGATCTCCACTGTACTGATGAAGGAACTGGAGGTTTATGATTTTTACAAAATAATTCAGCCTCACACCTAGAATCTACACTTCCATCCTCCTGCTCCGTTACTCTCCTCCTTAGCCTTTGGCATGGTCTCTGGTTGGAAGCCAACTGCTGGGTTATTCCAATGGAGGGAGTGCTAGATTGAAGGCCCATGTACTCCTGGCCATGAGCTTAGCCTGAGTGATGGCTACTGAAAAGTTAATGAGGTCAGCAGTTTGTATCAAAGCTTCTAGTATTTCAGAAATAACTTCCCAACCCTAACATATGCCAGAATTCTCTCTTGACCTATTCCCTTTGTTCCAACTCATAAGAAGAAATATTTTTGAGAGAAAGACACAAGGGCTTTAATATCATATAAAATTGAAGTCAAGTCTCATCTCTCTCTTTATAGCTCTGTATAGGACTTACCCTTTCAAAGCTTTATATCTCACTGGAATGTTGTACTCTTCAGGGGAAAAATATGTAAGGCACCTACTTCACTCTTGACCCAAAATAGCGGTAGGTGTGGCGTTTAGTAAAAAGTTTGTGCTCTACTTCAAAAATATTAGTAAGGAAAAGTTAATAAAATTTAATCTGCCATCAAATTCATCTTGAATTCTACTATAAATCATAAACAATTATACTAGGTGTTGGTTTTTTTCCAAGTCTTTCACACCTGGACATATACACACAAACACACACACACACAAACACACAGAAACGTGAACATATTTCCTTCTTTCCTTAGCACAACCAATATCTCCGAAGAAATAACACAAATGAGAAATAGTGAAAAAACTTGCAGAGGCAGTTCCGTCTCTAGCTGTACTTAGAACTCTGCTTTCAGGTCGACATGAATTACTTGCATAAAAGAAATTTTTCTACCCAAACTAACTTCTTACCATCCATACACAGAATCATACACAGGTGTTAAAATTGTTTTAAATTCCTTTTTTTCACAAAGATGACAGTGAATGCCAACCTGAGAAAATAAAAAACATTTTTATTTCAATGTCCATAGGGAAAATGCTAAGGTTAAAATATATGGTGCGATTATCCCTACAGTGAAAATTATATTTGGCTATAGTGCCAGCATTGCTTGCTCTGAGAAATTTAAAATGTTTCTTTTCTCTCATTCATTCACTCATTGATCCAATGTCACAAGGAAATGAGTTTTTCATTGTGTGGTAAGTCTGCCAAGATGTAAGGAACATGTGATCCAGAAACAACAATAGTCATGCGATGAAGATTCAAAAATTACCACATATCTAAAAATATTAAAGCTTTAGCAGTAGTTTAGATTACTGCTTTACAAAATTAAATTTTTCTTTCTCTTCATTTTAGTAAAGGGTTTGATTCTGTAAAAGTCTAAATTGTCCGAGATTCATGTAGCATATTTCTTGTTTTTTTTTTCCCCTCAGATATCCCCTGGGTCATTTCACTATTGGGATGTACAGCTTTTACACATGTATTTTGTATAGATGCATGATTGACTTTACACATATGACATTAAAGCAGCCAGCTGTGAACGTTACCAGTGAAATGTGCCTAGCACATGCTGAAGAGTATCAAATACCCTGACCCTATCCCTACTATTTAAAAAATACTACTAATAAATTATAGTAACACTTTAAAATTACACAGAACTTTAGGTTTGTAAACTATTTTAAAAGCTTCCATGTGCATTCACAAATATCCAAAAAGACAATGTGATTACTCTGAAGGTAATCCACATGCGTGCTCACACACACAGTGACTCACATTCACAAGGTTCTACTCTAGCGAACGGACATTGAATATTTTAAGTAGAAATATGATGAATTTATGATGCAGGAAACATCATGAAGCTCTGAAATAACTCAGACTAGGAAAACATTGTTTGAAGCTAATGAAATAACTGAAATAGAGCCCATAGGAAGGTAAGACCAAGAGACCAAGAGACAGGGACTGGAGAGAGAGAACCAGGATTACACATATTTCAAAATCTAAACAAGGAAGTGCTTTGCATGTAATAAGATAATGATAATTATTTTTTTTCATGTTATATTTTCAAAGCCTCTCTTATATCATTAAAAGCTGGCCCCACCAGGCCCTGGGCAGACTGAGTGCATGTCCTCTACGATGCTCCCTTTATATTTTATGTCACTACTTTGAAGCCATGGGCTTAAAACCAACAGTGGTCCAGTCATCTCAGAGAAGCCAGTGCTGGCCCAGAGTAAGCACCCAACAAATGCTTGCAGAACAAATCCATGAGGGTCAGTTTCCATGAAAACACATAAACTTGAAGCTTCAATGGTGTAAAAAAGACACTTCAATGAAATAAAAAGACACATTCAACTCTGAGCAGAGCAACAGAGATGTGACATCACTATCTATAACTCCTCGTAGCCTTAAGAGTTAGTGATTCACGGCTCAGCACCGGTAGCACAGTGGTTACGGCGCCAGCCACATACACTGTGACTGGAGGGTTCAAACCCAGCCTGCCAGCTAAACACCAATGACAACTGCAACAACAACAACAAAAAATAGTCGGCTGTTGTGGAGGGTGCCTGTAGTCCCAGCTACTTGGGAGGCTGAGGCAAGAGAATCACTTAAACCCAAGAGTTTGAGGTTGCTGTGAGCTGTGATACCACAGCACTCTACCAAGTTTCAAAATAGTGAAACTCTGTCTCAAAAATAAATAAATAAATAAATGATAAAAATAAAAAAGAAAGAGTTAGTGATTCACTAAGAAGATACATCCTTACTCTTAGGCTTTGAAGTTTGAGATTACCATTTATGCTGAGCTTGTGGGACTAGTTTTGCCATATGAGCCCTCTGCCTCCAAACAAACCAAATGCAGGAGTTTTTTTTTCCTCAGACAGAGATGTCTGAGGAAAGTGCAATGAACAGGCGAGTTCAAATCATCAAAAACACAGGAGTCCAATAAATGTTAAAGTTATCATAATTAACAATTTCATGATCTTTAGAAGTGAAGTATCTGATTATTATTTTTCTATGTTGGTTACTGATTATTTGAAAAACATGAATCATGAGACCCCCCCACACACTGCTTGATTCTGGCAACATTTAAAAATTTTTTTCTAATTATAATGACTCTATAATTCACTGGAGGTTAGACATCGAACCTACACTGTTTGTGAAGGATTTGTGTTCCTTCCACCAACAAAGGCCTATCTTCAAAACTAGGACCATCCAATGCTATACCTCTGAGTCTGTGTGGCCTATGATCAAAGGGAGTGGAGGGTGGTAGTGATACAGAAGAGGAAAAAGGAAGCAGCTGAAGCTTTTATAAAGGGGAAAAATAAGTCAAGCTAATAAAATGTCCTACTGTTTTCCTCAGCTCTACTTAATCAGATTGAAAATAGCATACATGATAAACAGGGACATATGTAGGGTGAAACTTTGGGTGATGCTCTAAGGAGAATTTGACCATGTGCATTTCTTCTGCTTGATGGGAGGCTGCCATGCTTGAGTTCTATCACTTTTTTAATATGCTTTTAATCATTCCCTTGCTGTTGCAATACGCTATCCCATCTACTGCAGTAACTTGTCTAGGAGTTCCACCCTCCCTTTCTCTTTTCTTCTAATTGTCTGGATTTTTGAAATCAGAAGCAAGAGCATGTGAGGGGGGGACTGTATTATTGTGTTGACTGCCTTTATCCATTTCCATTTGCTTTGCAAGAGTCATTGTGGAAAAAATAGACTTTTCTACACCATTGCAGGAGGTATCATGTACTCAGCTTGGCCAGTGAACCATCAGTGGAAGTGGCCTCATCAAAGCAGAAGCATTGAGTCCCCAGTACATATGGGCCTCTGCTGTTCTCCTGTTTACTCTGCTTCCCTGTAGGGGCTCCTCCTTCAGCCTGAATCCCAGAGTAAAGAGAGAGTGGAATGATACACAATGGAGGCTTGGAAGGGTATAGGGTAAGAAGGGTAAGAAGACAATAGGATGAAAAATTACTCAATGGTACAATGTATATTTTTGGGGTGATGTTATCCTGAAAGCTCTGACTTGACCACTATGTGACCTACACATGTAAAAAATTTGCACTTGCACCCCATAAATTTATATAAATTTTTTAAAAGAAGAGTTTACTTGAAGCAGAGTCTCCTTGGCCTTTGGCATGCATACTAAAATATGGACAAGAAATGCATCTCTCGGAGAAAATCACTAAGCTTCTTTCTTTTTATTTTTCTTTTGCAAGCTTACAGAACTTTACTAATACATGCTTGTTATCATTGTACATAAAACAAGAGTTAGGGCTTAAGGTGATCCTTTATGTGAAGATGGACTTCTGATCTGATTCTTTCTGAATATCTCTGACCACCACAATATACACATGGGCTCTCCAGGAAGGTTAACTTCATATAGGTACCAGCTGCTGTTATTTCTAACCATGGCTACCCTTTGGAAGAGGCTCATAGCACCTTCACTTACCACCTACCAAATATACAATGGATTGCCCATTTCTCAGAGGGCGTGAAAGCTATTAAGGGGGAAAAAAGGTAATGGAATGTTTCTATTACACAGCTAACATCTAGTGCACATAGAATAAACAAATACCTTTTACCAGATAGATGTAAAAATCACTTTACAATACAAATTTGAATTTTAAAACATACTGTATTTATAATATAAAGTAAATTAAGAAGTTTCTTCAAGTTTTGAAAATTAGGAAAAAAATATCTGATTGCTTTAACCCCTTACCTTCTGTAGACCCTTTTGTATGAAGGCGTTTGTTGAGTTCATCCAATTTGTTCTTCATGTGGGAAAACCAGTAAAGGAAAAAAGAAAGCAAATTAGAAATGATTTTTTTTTGTTTTTCTTTTCATGTACTCTTCCCATTACTTAGCACTCTGATAAATTCAAAAAAGAATCCTAAACTCTACCAATATCACACATTCTTTTGAGAAATTACTATTGTATCTCAAATTGACATTTTAGTCTTCACTACCTTGTAGTTCTATGCCCATAAGCACCTTCTTCAAACTCACTATGACTCCATTTCCTTCCCTTAAAACTGTGAATAATCACAGTGCCAACTTACCATATGAATTCTGATGATTTGGATACATATATGTTAGTATTTAGGATAGTGCTTTAATATTTCATACTAATTCCTAAGTAAGTACACTAAAGTGATGCTCAAACTAATTTATGAAATCACTTTTTCCAAAGCTCAAAAGTAATGACTCAGCAATTCTGAAAAGCCATGAGTCAGTACTCTGCCCTTCACCATATATCCCAGAGACGCTGTCACATGGGTGTTCTGGAGGACATTTGCAGTAATGTCTGCTACAGCCTTGTTTGTGAGAGCTAATATTTGAAAATCACTCAATGTTCTCAAATAGAAAAATGAATAAAATTATTGTGGTATATTTATACAATTAAACATCATTACTACACTAGCAGTGAAAATGAGTGAGCTAAAAGTTCATGTATTGATATGCTTTAATATTCGATAACGTAATGCTGAACAAGATAATTGCAGGATATGTACAGTATAATAGCATTGACATAAAAATATATAATATGCAAAACTATACCATCGGTTATTTTAGAAAATCAAACTGAGATTACTCAATATGTTATTCAAGAGATACACAGATAATGAGTAAAAATACAGAGACATTCATAGGACTCAGGGTGGAGTTGGAAAGAGAAAGCTTCCTCTACATGTGTAAGGTTTCCTTTCTTATGATGTGTGCACTAAGGTATTCATTTTCATTACTCTATATATATTCTCACTATCTCTGGAATTTTTTAATAAAGAAAAGGAATGTAGTCTTTTGGGGAAACCCTAGAGAAAATAAAGATGATTCGGAATTTCTCTAAAATTATTTAAGACAAGATATCCAAAAAATTTCTTGTTCTCCAAAAGAGAGATAATTTGGAAAACAAGATACAGGACAACAAATGAGTTCCTCTAAAATTATCTTTGAGATCCACTTCCCAAAACCACTTGCTGTTGACTTTGGCAACTCAACTCCTCCAGCTAAGAACTGAGCATTACTTGCCTTACGTTAATTAGCCTCCTGAGTTCTTATCGGAGCAAAAGTAGGAAGGAGAAAAAATAAGGGAGTGGGGAAGAAGAGCAAACTGAGTGCCTCCAATGGCAAGCCTCTACAACTGCGACTCCTAGACCCCTGGGAATTTTGGAAAGTAAAAAATTACAGAGAAAGGAGATAAGACAGTAGGAGAATGATGTGTCTGAAGCCTAATCGAAAAATCACACATTTACCCAAAATAAAACCATACTTGTAAAACTATTGATAATGCTGGCTAATTCCTGCCATTAGAAACACTGACGGGCAGGTATAAAGGTATTCAATCTATATAAAATTTGATATGTAACTTATTGCTTACTACTTGAGGTTTGGTATTCAAAATCTGTCCCAACATGATATGCAGGCCCACCACCATATTCATGTCTCTACCCTGCTCTGTGTCCTTGGAGACTGAACTTTAAGGACCACATCAAAGACTAAACTTGCCCTGTGACTTCCTAGTAGGTTCTACTAATGAAAGACGCCTATAAGGAAATAGAGAGGAGACAGGAGGGGTCGCCCCCCTTGCTCTCTCCTCCTGGGTTGCTGTGTAGTAGCTGCATTCATCTACCAAACACAAGAGTCCCTTCCTCCTCAGCTCTCTCTATGCTCTGGAAACTTGCTCCCTTCCCTCACCCTTCTGACCTTGGAGGGTTCCTGCTAACCCCAGGGCACTTCATTATTCCTCACTGACTTCCAACCACCCGTCCCAGCCTTTTAAATAGTTTTCTCATTAAACATTATTAGAACAATGTCTTTAAACTCTCATTCTAAATCTCTTCTGCATGGCCCACCTGTTTCTACTGGTTGAAAGAAACAAAAAGTTTGGCTGGGAACCAACAGACTGTACAGAATAGCATCATGAATTCTACCATTAGCCTCTCATTCTCTATACCTGAGCTATCCAAGGTGATAACCACAAGCCATATATAGCTCTTTACAATTAAGGTAACTACATTAAAATGTTAATATCCCAGTCACAACAGCCAGTGGCTACCAGTTTAGACAGAACAGCAACAGAGCATTTCCATCATCACAGAAAGTTCTATTACACAATGCTGTTATACACCCACCAAGGTCCTCCACAATAAACATAAAGATTATTTCTACCTTTGGCTCTACCTTATCATCACAGGTACAGCCCAGGTCAAAATCAGACTGAAGATACATAATCCCTGGATAATTGGGTCTGGCTACTTCCTCTGGCATGGTTGGCCTGAAGGTATTAGTACGCAAGAGATGATTCAAACTTCCATGGGTCCCATTATTAGGAGCTGGCTTCAATCCCAGGAGATCTAATGAAAAGAAAGAAAAAGTGGCAGGTGCTTTTTAGATGTTTGTTTATGAGATATGGTTAAGAAACAAAAGCTTTTACCTTTAAGAGTCTGAAAACCTGAACACAAATCAGAATTGAATAAAACCAAATTTTCCTGGCAGGCGCTCCCTTCTTACCTCCTGAACTATTCTGGCCTAACCATGTCTTTCCATGGCTTTCTGAAACAGCCATGTTCATTACTTCACCATGAACAGAGAGATTCTCAGAAAGAAAGAGCAAAGGCACGGAGCCCACGTTAGCTATTGTCTATGTCTATGACAGTTATAACCCAAGGACTATCAATGTCAGTATCACCATCTTTCTCCATTTCTCTGGGACTTCTTAATCCCAAATTTTGAAATGAAACTTGTAATCATGGAATAACCACGTCTGCCCTCTAAGGCACTCCACAGAAGTGTGGGGACAAGAGGAGGCTTTGGCCGTGTGCCCTGAAGCACCACTGTGAGATGAACAGGCTGATTTCATAGCAAATGAGTGGTTGCCAAGTGGGCACACAGTGCCTTGCCTAAGTTGAGAGGCAGGACAGGGGAGAGCTAACAGCCAAGAAGGCAAAAGAACCCAGGAGACCCGACTTGCAGGCTCCCCCTCTAACCACCAGACTGGCACTCCCTTACTAAATAGGAAAAGTTGTCCTCATTCAGTAACTAAGAAGCTCAAAGAAGAAAAATAATTAGGTGCACATAAATAGCTGGCCAGGATGCAAGCTGGCAAAATTTTAACTGGGCTACGATGCAAGAAATGGAGGTGGGAGAGGGCGCTGTGAAGAACCCTTGCTCCACCAGGTCTCTGACCAATGGTGTCCAACTCTAATGCTATGTTGGATCAGCCAGAAGCTGCCAACAGCAACATAAGAAAAGTCCCCATTAGCCAACTGTTGAAGGGAGACAAAGATGCCTTAGAAGGGGATGATATTCTGTTTTTGGAACCCATGGACAAGTTAAGACATTTTTCTTGTGGGAAGAGGAGGTGGTTCCCAAAGAGAGACACCTCATTTCTTTCTCTGACATTGAAGACGTTTATCTATTAAACAAACATTGTTTCATTGGTTTTGATTATATGACTTACCACACATAACATTGTAAAGTTCAATGTTTTCAAATGGAGGCACTTTAGTCTTGTACTTAAATGTTGGGCCATAACCTACAAAAACAGTCTTTCAAAAGGAAAGAAAACAAACAAAAGCAATTAAGCATTGTTTGGTAGCACCCCTTCCTCTATTCATGAATACTGTGCAACTTCACACATGCCACTCCCCATCCTTTCTAAGAATCATTGAAACACAATTTCGAGTCCCTATTCCACAGTCATACCTGCATGCTGTTGACCTTGTTATCAAATCCATGGTCTCCCTGGAAGAAACATTTTCCTGATGGTTTCTTGTAAACATCCAAAGGTTTCCTACATTGAAACGATCTTATGGTCAGTCAGCATTTCTCACAAAACCACTCTGATAAAATGCTAATTTCAGGGTACAAAGAATCTCTAAGAAAGGGCTTTCGAAAGCCTGTCTCTGATTACATCATGCCTATGCTGATGAAAAGATGATTCTGTTTATTTCTCCAAGTGCCTTTGCTTTGTCAATCGTGCCAGGATAAATAGGGATCTATGAACCCAGGTCATGGGGGCCTCCTCAAACTCATATATAGCAAGGGCACTTGTCACAGGCAACATACTGCCTGTGGTCTTCACTAGCTCTGCCCCTCTGAGGATTTCAACTGTAGGGCCACATGTATCTAGTTCATTTCCGTAGACCCCCATCCCTAGGCCCTTTTAGAATGTGTTTTGAATCATTAATGAGTGGAGATGTCCATACTGTACATTTACCCATTATTATAATATACCTAAAGTACAATTGGGCAGTCAACTTAAGAGTACTAATGACCTGCCTTACAAAAGTCTGGCCTCACCTAGACAAGACTTCTATTTAGAAACAGAAAATGGAAACATTGCTGTCTAGACATTAAGACCATTAGATCTTTCCTTTTGTGACAGGAAGGTATCTTTTGCATTAAGTATCATATATCCCTTTTTGGGGGGGAATCCTTTCATGTTTGTTTAACACAAATATTTAAGTATTTACAAAGTATATTTAGCACTAAAGTAACATGCTTGAGGAGAACAAAGAAATCTAACACAGGGGTCTCCACTCTTAGAAAAAGTACCTAGGGCTTGGGATAGTAAGATATGTGAATATAACACCTCAACAATACAAGAGTTAAATTCAAAAGGTTTACTGCTAATCATTATGCCTGGCTTTAGTCTATATACTAGCTTGCTCAACTGTCTTCATCTTTCACTTAACTTCTACTCAATTCCCCTGTTTTCCTCTTATGAACCTGCCAACTCTTCCAAGCTGCCCCATGGAAAAGGAAACAGACTTCAGCAATCAGTCACATACTGTAACTTTTCCATGAGGATTCCCATGGAATGATCCCAATAATTCGTTCTTCCTTCATCTCTCTTCATCATCCCACATATTTTACTCTAACTATCTACTTATAAAATCACAGCATAATATTTACATATTTTTCAAGTGCTCCATATTGATACAAGCTCCTAGAGCACCAACTCTGGTGATTTTCTTGCCTTTCGTTAGAGTATATAGAATAGTTGTTCAGTTATTGCTACAGACTGATTCACAAAACTTGTCTTAAGTAGAAAGGTGCAGAAAGAGAGAGTAAGAAAGGGCTGCTTCCATGTCTGTGTGAAAATGAATAAACCTTTAATAGTTAACTCTTTGGAAGTGGTTCAAGCCTTCAAACATGTCCTACATGGCATTAAAAAGCACAGAATAGTTTCTCTAAGAGTCCTTTGTAGTTTGAAAAAAGGCAAACACTGGAAATATTTAAAGTGATATAAAACATGTCCTCAATAACAGAAGCTTTAAGATGAACATTATTTGAAGTCTTTCATAAACACTGGTATAGTTGACATCTCATTAACTGAGACCAAATTAGCCTGAGATGCTAGAGCAAAGTCCCAGGTATATTTTTATTTACTCAAGTAATAAGAATAGAGGTTAGGAAAAAAAAAAAAAAGAATAGAGGTTAGAATATAAATCCAATAAATAAAAGTGATACATTCACACACAGATACACTGAGAGACTACAAAGAGACATTGAGATTCTAAGACCCAGAACATAAAGACATATTGTCTCAGCACTAATTGTTTATCTAGCCCACAAAATCTTTAGAAACAGCAAGATTTCCAACTGAGATTTCTTTTAATGATAACTAAGGACCTTAAAACATTTCCAGTTGCCAAAGAACTGGTTGTGAAGATGAGACACAGGGACAGTCCACCTTCTAGTTACCTTGCAACATGCCACCTACGGTCCACCAATAAATGGATATCCTCAATTCTTCTGTTGTTGGCATAGTGCAAACGCTTGGGAAGGTGCTGTTTCATGTAAGGTTTAAAGTGCTGATCTGCTTTTTTACACTGAAATACAAATGGAAATCAAGCTTTTAGAATGTCTTGACAGAAAGTCTGAGATATTCTATCTCTAGTAAGTTGAAGGAGGTTGGGAGCCAAGCAAAAGGTTTGCTAGTGAATAAACAGAATCTGTTGCTCCCTATCAAATACATGCTTCAAACAATTAGGTTTAGAAGGGATTAGATTAACTTTAGAGACGATACAGCAGGCTATCAGAGGAGAGTTAGGAATTTTAAGATACATTCCTAACTTGTGAGACCATTGTTAAGAGCAATTCAAACTCCAAGGACTTTCCCAACTGCTTCAAGTCAAGGGTGGGGGTGGGATGGTGGCAGCACGCAGTTCAGACCTATCTGATGATATGTGCATGTGCTGGTCTCTACCCTGCGTCCCAGAATAACAGAACAAGGCGGGGTAGGCAGATCTGGTTCAGAGAAAGCAAAGAGTTGTTTAATCATGTATGAATACTTTTCAGTTCTAATGGAAGGATCAAATATTTTCAGTTTGCATCATTGCCAAGACCATTAGGGAGCCTGCAGCTGACCACAGGCCAAAAGTTTTGAAAGCTCTTAAGGAAACAAATATACAGGATGGCAAGGCAGTTGAGAAAAACACTACTCCCACCCAACGCGGGAGGCAAACACAGGAGGAAAGCCTGGAGAAGCTGCTTCGGGGCCAGAGGCCTGCTGGGGCAGAGGCCTGGTGACTTGAAACACTTACCGTGAGATTAGCAATAATGACTTTAGGGTCATCTGTTCAAAGAGAGATGGAGAAAGATTTAAAGGGGAGAACAATAATCACTGAGAGAAATCATTTTTTGCAGCAAAATATTCAAGTCTATCTTCCTCCGCCCCCTAGGACTATCACGTATTGTTTCATTTGCAATTGTGTATAGGTATTTCAATAATTGAAATGCAGTTTAAACAGCTGGCACAAATCCTATAGTAAACTTCCCTACTAGATGCTGTTCTCCTCTCCTGAAGGGAATTTTTCCTTCCATAGCACCAGGATACCGCCAGGTAAACTGCTACTTCAAGTTCCCCCAAATGGTTCCTTTGGAGACTTAGTTTATTTGCAATCTAACCTCAAGAGCTAAACTGGGCATTTGGGGCTTTTAATGTAACTTCCTATTTATCTGTAGATCTTTGAAACAGGTCATCACCCACTTTAAGATGAATCTTCTAATCCACTGAGTTATTTTCTTAAACAGAGTTCTGTTTCCTTAGTAATATCATGGGTCTAATTATCCAGGAACCTGAGTAGTCCCCTCCAGCCGTAAACACATACGTGTATGGACCTCCTTTATTTTCATGAGCAGCATTAAAGGATATTTTAGTCAATACTCCAAACTAGCTAAAAGCAAAACTGTGTAAATGATGGCTGTGCATAAACTGTGGACAGGATTATATTATCTGAAAGTCTCCTTTTAGGAACGTGTAGGGAGAAAGAAGAGATTGTAGTTGTTTGGATGTTGTTTTGTTTTCAAAAAATTTGCTTCAGCATGTCATTATAGAATTGGTAGAAAGGAAAGCAGCATTCAGAAGAGATACCATCTGTCATGACACGGTCCTTCCTGGAATCGCAATGCCAGTGGAAAAGGTCTTATTAATACCATTTGCAGCTGTACCCCCAGGGCCTGGTGCATAAGAGGCATTCAATACACATTTGTTTATATTCATAAATATATCTGTTCAAACTTCTTAAAAAATGCATGAATAAGATTGCCTTTTGTGGTATAAATATACACACTCTTAAGACTTTTTTCAGAATCTTAGTTTTATACCTTGAAATCCAAAGCTCAAACTGGGATTCCACTGGGCTTAAGTTTTAGCTACATCTTTTACTGGGAAGCAAATAAGTAATAATGGCAGCAGTAATGATCAATCCAGAATGAACCCATATCATGCCCCTGACTCTCTGTAAGAGCCCTGAGGGTACTTCGAGATTCACAAGCCTGGGAAGTAAATGCCATCAGAATCCTCACCAAGCTGGTGGGTGTTCAGAAGGTAGAGGAGCTGGCACACTGGGGCTAAGCAGACAGACTGAGCGAGTCATGCTTTATGCCTCTATAGTCTGTGGCCTCATAAACCATAGTCCTCCAAGGGACAAAACAGAGTAAGTTCATGTTCTTTGATAACAAACAGAAGTGAATAGCATGCTCTCAGATGAATTCCTTAGGATTACTAAAAAATAGCAAATGCCTGAGTCCATTTCATGGACACCAACCCTTCATTTCTGGAGTATTCAGTCCTTTCATGCTAACAGTCCAACTTGGTGTGAGGAAAGGGTGTGGTTCCGAGTCAGCCAATCTGGGTTCAAATCCCACCTCTGCCACTTACTGGCTTTCTCCCATGCCAGTTCCTTCACCCCTCTGTTAGCCTTGATTTTTACTCTCTACAAAGCCAATAGTAACACTTATCACACAAGGCTGTGAAAAGCAGTAAATAAGATTTGTGTGTGCAGGTATGTGTATAATTGAAATAGTGATGTGACAATGACTTTGTCATGACAGCTACCATTTGTATAGCTTTGACTATACGCTAAACATTGATCTAAGTTATGTCCACATCATCTCTCATTTAGTCTTCCCAACAATCCTTATTTTAGAGATGAGGAAGCTGAAATACAGAATGTTAGACAAGTAGCTCAGGCAACATCACACAGTACCTGGCTGGCAGAGCCAGGATCTGAACCGGATGCCTGTGCCCATTATCACCCACTGTACTGTCTCCCACAAAATGAAATCACATTGCAAAATGTTTTATAAAGTGCAAATGCTTCATTATTTATTATTGGTAGTTCTTATTGCATGGGCCTCCAAGGAAGTTTTTCTTCCCCCTAAAAGTACACCCCTATTGCATTTACTGATGTCATAAATAGATTCTATCTTTTAACATAGACAAAAGCTTTCTTACACAGCTATAAAATGCAAACATTGTGCTTACTGAATGTGAGAGGTGCCCCAGGGATGGCACCCAGTCTATGCTGAGGGCCAGCCTATCTCAAGTGGGCAGGGAAGGAGGGCACAGAGGATGGAAAGGCAGAGAGGACAGAAAGGCACAGAAGATGGGAATGGCACAGAGGGTGGATGGGAAAGCCACAGAGAAGAAAAGGCAGAAACACCCACATTTTGTTTATTTCAGAACATTGCCTGGAGCTGACCTTGGAAGAGTTCCCATTTGTGTTGACTCAGGAATGCACTTTGGGAAAAACTTACTTTTCCAAAGCTTTGAGGTTAGTGTCAATGGTTTCCTATTCCAAGAACTTTTTTTTTTTTTAATTGCACCATGTCCCCAATAAAACTATAGACTTCTCAAAAGCTAGCTGGGCACCACCCAAGATTCTTAGCCCACAAATTAAAATTCTTATCAAGGCATCTCATAACCTGAACATGCAAAACATTAAGTGACAAGATTATGCCTATTTATTTTATTTCTAATCTTTCAGAACAGCTACAACTTCCCAAGGGCTTAATATCTTTTCTACTAGGTTCTACTGATCACTTTAAGGAGAGAAAAGAGCCTTCTTCCACAAGATCCCTGGGAACCTTCAGGGTCCAAATGTGGTTCTACCAACCTTGTCATAGATCCTCTAGTTTCAGCTACAGGGCTGGCCTGAACTTCTTGTTGAAAAATTCTTCTCTTATAAACAGATGTTCATGGCTATAAACATGCTTCAAATTAAGTGCAATTTCCACAAGATAAAAACAAGAGCAAATATTTATATAATGCTATTATGTGCCAGGATCTACTCTGAGTAATATAGATAGATTAATTTCTACACCAGCCCTATGAGATAGCTACTGTCATTTATCATCCTCATTTTTTTTCAGGCAAAAAAAAAAAACAAAAAAACATGAGGCTTAGCATTTAAATGACTTATTTAAAGTCACTCAGTTAAGTGGTAGCAGACCTAGAATTTTTACCCAAATATTTCAGCTTTAGAAAATAGGCCCTTACCTACTCCATTGTATTACCAGTTTAATAACTTTGCATTTTAAGAATCAACTTACATTTAGCATTATTGCTAAATTTGGATCGAATTCTTCCCAGAGTTCCAGGCACTAAAGTAATATCATCCACATTAGTCAAGTAATTGCTTAAGAACTCAGTTCTATCACATGTGACATCTTCCATTCCTATGGGAAGAGGGAAAATATTAATATTTGCATTATTAAATACGAAATTAAATATATTATTTTAACAGGCATTATCAAAATTAAAATCTTAACACAGATGCTAAAGATAACATCAAGGCATCTCTTTCATTACTTTTAATGATGTAATGGGGGAAGAGCCTCAATAGCCAATGCAATCTTAACCAGAAAGAACAAATCATGAACCATCACATTACCAGACTTCAAATTATACTACAAGGCTATAGTAACCAAACTACAATGGTACTAGTATAAAAGCAGAGACATACAAAAGTAGAACAGAATAGAGAACCCAAAAGTAAAACCATCTACCTACAGCCAACTGATCTTCCACAACACCATACACTGGGGAAAGGAAGTCCTTCCTATTCAATAAATGGTGGTGGAAAACTGCATAGCCCACATGCAGAAGAAGGAAACAGGATCCCTATCTCTTTTTATATGCAAAAATTAATTGAAGATGAATAAAAGACACAAATGTAAGGCATGAAACCATAAAATTTTAGAAGAAAACATAAGAAAAATTCCTCCAACCCTAACTTTTGTGATCTTTAAAGTTAAGTTGAAATTATTTTATGCTTTTTTATACATAATCTTTTTGCTAGACTATAATTTAGTTAAATCATCTTGCAAGCACTAGAAAGTTGAAAATATATCATCTCAATTATCATTTTAAGTCATTTGGCCAGAACAGCAAGGAAGACAAAGAAAGTAATTATAATTTTAAAAAAACTATTTATACAATATTTATGAAAAAGATATATTCATTTAAAAGAAATAAAAATCTTTGATTGCTTCAAACTCTTCACTGTGTAAGTGAAATATACAGTTCTTTGTCTCTTTTACAAAATGTCATTTTCTAGCTCTCTAATGTTATCTCCTGTCTTGGGCACATAATCACCAGTCCTCATTCTGTCTCCACTGGTGGCCTTGGATGTTTCTGATAAAGCAATACTGGCAACAAGAGATGAGAAAGAAAATGTCAGTTTCAATGACCACCCAAACTGAAAAACAACACTGAAAACAAGTTGTAAACAATGTAATTAGTCAGAACTGAAAGCTAGCAACTAGAACACAGAAACATCTAGGTAGACAGTATTTTTTTTTTTTTTCAACTAGCAAATATTCCTCCCTTACCCTAAGATTTGTTTCTTTCTCCCATAGAATAAAAATTTTTGATCAATATTTAAGCATGTTTTTAAAAAATTCAAATCTTAGAATCATAGACTATGGAGGTTAATAGAGAATTTATGAGATGACATGGAACTATTAAGGTTTAGTATATTGCTTTGCACAATCCAGTATACAAATATTCTCTTAAGAGGGAACTTAAGTGGTCCTGTAAAGCAGCGGTCCCCAACCTTTTTGGCGCCAGGGACCGGGTTCATGGAAGACAATTTTTCATGTTTTTCCATGGATTGAGGTAAGGGTATGGGGAGCAGCTATAAATACAGATAAAATTTAATTCACTAGCCAGACTGCCTATGACTATCCTGCAGCATGGCCTGGTTCCTAAAGGGCCATTGCGGAGTGCTTGGGGACCATAGCTGTAAAGGATGCCCTAAGGTTTTGGAATAAAGAAATAGAACCCAGAGTGATTCAGATCTGGTAAAATTCAAATTATCACCTCCTGGGATTCCAGATGCAGATCATTTCCCCTGCCCCATCCCTTCATACAAATTGGAATGAAGAAAGACAAAACATAACCCAATATAGCACAAGGGTTACACATCCTGCCTTTTAATATTTTAACCCTTCAGAAGACAAAGAAAAGCAATAAACAGCTACTACGTTCTAGAACAACATTAGCCCAGTAAAGGAAAGTCTCCAGATATATCCTGATGAAAGATGTTAAGGATCTTATTAGGATACTGAGACTTGGAAGAGGCCTCATGAGGTGCCCGGGTTCATATAGCACTTAAGTGGCATAGTGCAATTTGAACTCCAGAAGGTTAGCAAATGCTTTTGATGTCTCTGGGCAAAATGAAATTGAAACGGTTTTGACACATACTCCAAATCCTCTGTCCTGTCTGAGGACAAGGGCTCCTTTCCTCAATGCTATCAGAAATATCCTATTAACAAAGGAAAAATAAACCTTTACCATGCTCTCCAACAAAAATAACACTAACACTCTGATGTCTCTTTAGCTCTCCACCAAGCCAAGCTCAAGGAACATGAAAGAATTACATTTAGTCTCTTTAGAGAAGAAAGTCCCTAGAGCTTTTTTCCCCCTAGTTTCTCATGGCTCTTCTAGAACATTCTAGAAAGAACTTCAGGCCCAGATCGGAGCTTTGACTAGGGAGATCTCTCTCCCATTCTTAACAGAACTGCCCAAGAGAAAACCAGTTTTCATCTTTCAAACTCTACTAGAAGGGAACCTCCCCAAACTCCAAAGTCACTATTTCAATTTCATGGCTCTTGAATGCAGAATGTACTCCCCGGGACTTCATATGTTTCCAAACCAATCCTCCCCTCCATCACCCAGCTCTGTAACCAATAATGTTTATGATGCTCTCAATCACCTCAAAGAGATGATCATGAATTATTCTACTTTAGAAACGGATTTAGAAAAACACTTCCTAAACTGCTTCTTCCTCTCTTTAATAGCCTGTATTTGCTGTACTGCAACAGGGTCCTCTGGATTTGGCCTTGAACTCCCTCAGTGAAATCAGGGAAGCCATTTTTTTGACTTATCCACCTAAACTCTGTGGTCTTCTTTTGAGGATGTGGCTAGAAGGAAGGGGGATTATCACCTGATATGTCACATTCACAGAAGAAGCTATTAATATCAGCAGAAAATAGTCTGTAACACTTTAGTAAGAGACAGATTTTTGTAGAAAGGCCTTTCCCACAAAGAACAGTAAGATATAAGAAGCTTCTGCTTTTGATCTAAATAAACCCAGCATCTTCTCAGGTCACCACACACTTTTGAATCATGGCCTGATTTAGCCTCCCATCTTAAAGAAAGGAAGAAGGATGTTAAGAATAGAATCTTAGATTCTGAGGACAAGGCCAATGCCATCAGAAACATACTATTAACAAAGGAAAAATAAACTTTACCGTGGTCTCCAACAAAGATGACGTTGACACAGCGATGCAGCTTTAGTTGTTTCAGTCCATCCATTAATTGTCCCACGGTTTTGTCAATTTCCCTCAGAGGATTTGTCATCTGCAAAAAAGGAGCAAGTTAGTCCTTACAGAGCTATCCCTCTCCCTTTTAGTTTCTCATAAATCTTCTATGCCTAAAGCACTTTGGAGAGAAAATGTTGGGCCTAGAGGCAGAGCTTTGTCTGGGGCTATTTGCCTGCCAATCTTAATAGAAATATGGCCTAGGCATTTTATATTTTTTATTCTTTCAAGAGAATTGAGACCTCCCTCCATGAAATTCCTTTAAAGATTCTTTGATATAAAAAAGACAAAGATATTATTAAAAGAAACTTATTTTTTAAGAGATATAATGGCCTTTCTAAAATGCAACAAGATCCTTTAAATACAAGAGTTGCGAGAGTGAGTAGAAAGTCAGATGGACAGTTCCCTAAGTGAAATCATATGAGGTTTTGAGCTATGGCAGAAAGATAAAGACGAAGGGAATCAAAAAGCAGTTCTGAGATTAAAATCATAACCATCCACTGGATAACAGAATATCATTTACAAGTGAGTTTCATCTCATTCCAAATAATTTAACTATCAATTTTTGAAAGAACAGATTCTTAGAATCCATTCTAAGAAACAAGATATTACTTTTCAGTTTAGTTCCTTTTAATCTGATTTTGAGGGAAATAAGAACTCTACAAGAGTCCTAACTTAAACAGACATGAACCTCTGAGCTTTTTCTAGACGGTTGCTCATTTAGTCTAGGAAAATAGGAAAATGCAGCTCTCCAAAGAACATTTCCAAAGTCCCAGAAACACAATCTATCTCTCATTTTCTCGCTTCAGTTGGAAGTTTCTAACAACATGAAAGCCTTTCCCACTCTGTCTCAACTTTAACTGTGCAATGAAAAGATTTTAAGAAACTTCTCATCAGACAAAGACTGGAAAGATACAGGAAAAATCTTCAGATGAATGTTATGCCTTAGCTAACAATCACATACATACACCCAAGATGACCAAGACACGAACAGAAGGGACCTGAATATCATTTTCACTCAGACACATTCTACGATCTTCTGTTAGCATCTTCTCAGGTGAATCAAGACCTTTCCTCACATCATTTTGTCACTGAAATCAGATGTAAACTTTTGTTTTCTTCATGGTAGGATTCAGTATTTTAAATCCTATGAGTCACAACTCATATTTCACAAATAAATATGCAGTATACTCTGAAGAGACTAGAAGATATAGAACTGGGTGGTATTTGTTTCTGAGAAAAACATTCTATCCTCTAAGATATTTGTCTACACACCAAAAATAGCAAACGCATAACATATGCAGATCCTTGGCAACGACTTATTTTACTTTCTTCGGCAGGGTAACTCAGGTAAAATCCAGAACCTACTTCTTATTGAGCAGTTCAGACCATCAGGAATAAGACACCGCCTCAGGAGTATTTGGAGGTTTGGGGAAAAGTGACAATGCACAGGGGTTTCTGAATGTCCTGGAAAGAGTAGCTATTATCCACATCACTATGAGACAAACGCAAATCGATCTGCCCATTGTTTTCTCTTTCTTTCTATCTCAGCTTTTCCCTTATTTATAATCTAAGGCCTTTTTTAATCTCTGAAGGTACAGACCACTAATCTAAGCCAACTTTCTATTGGGTTCTAATCTCCTTTGTCTTTGAGGATTCCCCTTTTTACCTTGAGGGGTTGCCCTCAAGAACCAGAGGCATGAACTATTGTGACTAATTATGTGAATATGTACAAGCAAAAGCAATAGCCTTCTCAACTATTACTTAAACCTCAATGTTAATACTAGTTTTAAGGCAATTAATGTTTTAAAAAGTAAAAGGCTGCTTTTTTTCTGTTATGCTGAAAGTTCATGAAGTCTTCACATAAATATTAACCTATGAAGTACCAGATTCTTCAAAACTAAGGAGGATGCACCACAGTTTTTCAAAAAACGTGTTCAGCTGGTTTTCAAACCAAGGCACTGGAGGAAACCTTCAACTCACACCTTCCCTCCACAAAGCTTTGGAACAATAGAGAAACTTACTTTGTCCTGACGAGTTTCCGCGCCATATTGATCCATCCTAGGTAATTTTCTTCTTCTTTTCTTTGGGGGAGCAACTGGTCTTTCCTGTCTCCTCTTAGGGGCAACTTTCCTCTTAGGTCTCTTTGCCGGAGGAAGAGGTGGGCCATAACTACTCTCCTGTACTGGCGGAGAGAGATGTCTGGACTCAGAAGTCGTCTGCCCCTCTGGGTCAGATAAGAAAGCTTATATTTTCCTGACTGGAGTCAGCAGAGTCTTAGTTAGAAAAACTAAGTCTCCTTAAGTGAGATATAATTGGAATAAAGGACAATTCAGGGAACTCTATAGAGAGAAGCCTTTTAAATTGATCTTGATGCTGCCGATACAGCCTCCTCACTGAGAACAAGAATACAATTTAAGAGAATTCTTTTGGCTATGGAGCCTGGGGGTGGATACATATGAAGGTGACAAGCTCACCATTCCATAATGCCTACATTAGGGCAAGACCAGTCCTTGTATGAAAAGGTCTCCATTGGTAAAGTACTAACTTAGAAATAAACAAAACACTAGTCACTTAGTTATGTCAAGATGACAGTGAAGTTCACGGAAGCACCTGTCACCTTCGCGAACAAGGATCAGGCATAGAAATGTAAAAATCAAGGGTGGAATAAAACACAAATAATAAGCAATTCTCATTAGTCATTAATGTATTATACTTCCACAAATCAGGTCTTTCAGCAGGAGAGAGAATTTGTCACTAACCATTGAGGCTTCCAGTATAGAAAAATGCTTAGCCAGTTTTTAAAAATTATTTAACATGTAGAATGTCATCAAGATCTCATGACCCTGGTGTACTGATCCAGAAAGAGTCTACTCTTACTCTTGTTATCAGAAACTCTCTTTTGTGGAGGGATCTGCAGTGATATGCATTTTGTTTTGAAAATCCAGAGGTTGATAGACAAAACTGAAGATAACCCTTTGGGATTTCCAAACACTGGAGAGAAACAGGCCCCTGATTTGCTGATGGTGCAAAGGTGAGTTAAAGCAGCAAGCCCTGCTATCTACCTAACTGACTTCTCTCTTCAGTAAGACTGTTCCGAGAGCCATTCAGATGCAGGAAGGGGCAGGAGGAAGAACAATGTTAGTATATCCAAGAAAGAGAACACCTGCCATGCGATCTCACGGTTTCCAGGGCAAGCTACGGCAAAGGTACCTCTATTTCTGCCTCAGCCTATCTTTCCAGCACAGCCATCAAAAGACACAGCCCCATAGGCTTTCGTTTTGTTTGTTGTATTTTTTTTTCTTTAAATGCTTCTAGTTTTAGGCAAATCTCCATGAGAAGAGCAGCAAAAGGAAAAGAGAGTTTTCCATTTCATGGTCACGAATACACTCTGCTATAGCACTCAAGTCTGCCCACCAAACGCTCAGCCATTTGCAAGAGATCTCAACATTCCCAAGACTCCAAAGGTGAGCCCTTCCATTTGCAGCAGGTTAGAGGGGCAGAAGGAGAGTAGGTTTAGTCAAACTGGGTTTTCATCTAGGGATTATACTGCATATTGCATGGATTTCCTTCTTCAAGTGTTAGAAGTAGATGAAAGCTACGTTTTCACTGACCAGCCATACTTTAGCCTCAATGTAGAAGTTTTAGCCTGAGGTTATTAAGAGAATGGGAGGGAGAAAGGCATATTTCCCTGCTTTTCAGAAGGATACTTTGCCATCTGAAGGTAGGGACCAGCCAGCCAAAGCTCTGCCTCTAGGCCCAGAAGAGCAGCCAAACAAGGGGGTCACAGAGAAAGCATAGATGGTCAAAGAGAAAAAGATTGTGCCAATATTCCAAAGCAAGCATATTTTTTAACATTCACCATTACACTATGAAACCAGGAGTAATACCCAATGTCTTGAAGCTATTAGTTCAATGTTTGGTATTCTCAATTAATAGCTTCGGAGAATCATTCTGAAAAGAAGTGTCTTCAAGTATCAAGCAAATGAAGTATAAATTTCATTCATTTATGTATTATGCACACAAACTTTAGGGGTACCCTGTATCTAAGTACATACAGAATGTAAAGGTCTATAAACCAATCTGAAAATATCTCATTTTTAGTATTAAAGATACACTCTAAGGCATCTAATTAAGAGTGTTTACCCAGTATAGATATCACAATACCCCAGTTGCAAGATGTGGTATAACTAAAAACAACATGCCAGTTCTTATTTCAAAAGTACCACAAGTAAAATCTCTGTTCATATATTTATGAGCAATCTTAGGCAAAGAAAAGTCATTACTGTAAATTAAATTATCTCATGTCATGTTTCATTTATTCATTGCTCAATATTTTTGAAAAAACTTGTTTTTTACTTGAAACACATATACATATACTTTCAAGGAGGTAATTGTAATTATAAGTATTAGAAAACCAAAGATGTTCGTGGATGGAGAACATACTTGGTTAACCAATTTTATACATACAATTTTATTTATTTATTTATTTATTTATTTATTTATTTATTTATTGAGACAGAGTCTCATTCTGTTGCCCATGCTAGAGTGCCATGGCATCAGCCTAGCTCAGAGCCACAGCAATCTCAAACTCCTAAGCTCCACCCGTCCTCCTACCTTGGCCTCTGGAGTATCTGGGACTACAGGCACCTGCCATGATGCACCTGACACAGACAATTTTTCTATTTTTAGTAGAGATGGGGTTTTGCTGTTGCTCAGGCTGGTCTTGAACTCCTGAGCTCAGCAATCCTCCTGCCTCCACTTCCCCAAATGCTAGGATTGCAGGTATGAGCGACCACACCTGGCCTAAGCCATGTAAGTTTTAAGGTATGAATGATTTATACCTCATCTGTATTGTTGTTTGTTTGTTTTTTGAGACAGAGCCTCAAGCTGTCACCCTGGGTAGAGTGTTGTGGCATCACAGCTCATAGCAACCTCTAGCTCCTGGGCTCAAGCAATTCTCTTGTCTCTTCCTCCCAAGGGACTACAGGTGCCCGCCACAATGCCTGGCTATCTTTTGGTTGCAGCCATCATTGTTGTTTGGCGGCGGGAACTGGATTTGAACCTGCCAGCTCAGGTGTCTGTGGCTAGTGCCTTAGCCGCTTGAGCTACAGGCGCCATGCCTACCTCATGTGTATTGTTAAAAGCCAACTTTTGTCATAAAGCAAATGCTCTATGTGATTTGAATATTAACTGACCACTTTTCTTATCCCCTACCAGGGGTCCTCAAACTTTTTAAACAGGGGCAGTTCACTCTCCCTCAGATCGTTGGAGGGCCAGACTATAGTTTAAAAAAAAAAAAAAAAAACTATGAACAAATTCCTATGTACACTCCACATATCTTATTTTGAAGTAAAAAAACAAAACAAGAACAAATACACCACCTCCTGTGGCCCGCGGGCCGTAGTTTGAGGACTCCTGCGCCTAAACTAAAGGAAGGGTAAATAGTTCCATAGAAAAAACTGTGGACTAGTAGTTAGAAGTTCTAAGGTTCTATTCTGAAATTCATTTCAGCCAAGCAAAAGTACCAGACTCTTACTTAGAAAAGAATGGCTATTACAATCCCTATTTTGCCTACCCCACAAGGTCTTTTAAGGAACATTATTATCCAAGACAAGACAAACTTTTAAGTAGGGCACGTGGAACTGCTCAGGTGCCTTGTTTTAACATTAAAAAAAAATTTCATTCCTTTTGCTTACTTTAAACTCAAAGAAGTCATCCTAAAGATGAAATAGCCATTCTTGCTTTGCTTTGCTTTCCTGACAAAATAAGATTTGCATTTCATGTATACAGATATTTATCTCATTTTATCATTTGTGTTTCATACTCATGTGACGCTGGTTAAACATCAAAGGCATAGAAAAAGAGCATCACATTGATATGACTTCCATGACTTAAGACAAACTAAGACAGCCATTAGTTTCCAGCCTTTAGAAAGTCAGCCCTGAATTGAGGCCAGACATTCATAAAGGCTTATGACTGCTTGCAGTTACTGTCTGCATTTAGACATGCTGCCATTTGGTCAAAAATACTTAAACCACGATACATTTACCTGAATCTCCAAGTCATCCTTATGCTGAACACGATGAACTTAATTATAGGCAACAGCGTTGTCATAGGCTATTAGAGAATGAAGGCAATTTTCACCAACAAAGAGATTTTAAAATAATTTCTCAGCCCAAATCAAGTTTTATTATGTTAATGGACCCTCCTATTAAGAAAGGGAGATGGGAAGCATTTAAAATATTTAAAAGTATATATCTGCAAATGCCATCATATTTTAAAATGATTTAAGCTAAAGTGTCGGGATGATTTCCTTCTTGCATGGAAAATGAACATAACAAAACACAGCCATCTCTTCCCCACCATTTGCAGTTTTACTGGATACTACCTTGCATACAGATCATCTTCCACTATGATGGCTGAGTATTTGATAAAAATGTGTCACACTACTCTGCCAACCAGATTAACCCAGCAGTTAAGAATTTATTTCATTTTTGTGAGTGTCAAATATGTTCACATCCTTGAGAGGAGTGATGGTTTCACATATATGTATCTATGCCAAAATTTATTAAATAAAAGAGTCCAATACTATCACCTATGTCACACTGATTGTACCTGCCAAGGTTATTAGAGCCACTTAGCTCATCTTCCCTTACTGAATGCCTGAATCATTTTAAAAGTGCTAAAATTCAATTGCAGTGCTGTAGATTTCATCTCAAGATTCCTTTCGGCTTCTATCCCAATGACAGCAAATGCCGACCCTTCCCTCATCACTGACACCCACAGGGCTGTAATACAACCTATTTCCAGTCAGCACCAAGCTTAGGGTATGTTGGAATGTCAAAGCAATCTGAAATGAAGCTCCTGTAAAATAAACAGGCATGTTTAAGATTTTTTTTTTTTTAAGTTTTTTAGCCTTGTAATTAATTTGATGGTGCATAAACCATGTGGATACAAACTCTCCCAGAGACGTTTTACAAATCCTGAAATAAGGTCAGTAGATCAGGCAGCGCAGGGCCACAGGTTCCTCTCAGGCAGATGACAAGCTACTAACCTCAGGACCAAAAGGGCCATATTTGTGTCCAGAGAAATCAGGTTGTTCAGAATAGAAGGCATAGACCGAAGGCCTGCGAGAGAATTGGAAGATTCAGAATCTCCCCCCAAACAACACATAACAAGGAGTATCCAATATCCCCACACATTAAAAAAGAATTCTCTCAAATTTATGTAATCTTTCAACCAGTGTTAGTACACGTATTAGCACACAAACCATTTTTCTTCTATTGCTTCCATGCTCCCCATCCTCACCTTGGTAACTACAAGGTACCATCCTTAGGAATCAACAGACACAAAAAAATATGAACATGTACTCAGGTCTTTGCTCCTCAAGAAAAGGGAGCTCAGTGGTGATCACAGGGCACCACACCATCTGTAAACAAAAGAACAGCTAACTCTGTGTAAGTGGAGAGTCAGTCCCAACGCTTCCACAATCCTTGCTAGTTTATTTATCAAAGCCAGAAACTCCCTCCAGTTCTGCTAGAGTGGCCAAGATTAACAGCTATAGTAATCCTAGTAATTAAATTGGTGCCCAATAACCAAACTTCAGTATATCCTTCTTAGGCAAGTAACACTAAGGCTAAGCACCATGACACTTTTAATACCAACCTTTGGCTGCATTTCTATTTCACCGTCTATCTAGTGTTTCACCAGATGCTAACCTAAGAGGGAAATGCACTGAATAGAAGAAAGACAGTTAGGAGGGAAACAAATACCTCTCACTGTCTGGCAGGGTGAGCCACTGCAGTATGGTCAATATTCTCCGCTCGTGAGGGATGACGCTGTAGGGAAAGAACAAGCAAAGCATGTTGTTAAGTTGCATTTCCGCAAACTCAAATCCGATGAGTGCTTGGTCTTGCACCCAGGCCCAGTTCTGTCTATTTACCACCATGTGTTTTCACTCCATTGTAATAAAAGGCCCTCTTTCAAATTAGCATTTAAACTTCCATTTCCATTTGCAACATATTATGTTGCTCAACCTCATCCACAGAAGATTAGACTGGAAAGTCTGATTCACAGTCAAAAAGAGGAATGTGTCTTGCTGATCAGAAACCCTTCTATACACAGAAAGGACCATGGCTTCAGAGTCTTTGTCATTTAGTGGAATGAGCCATTAGCTGTGGTCATAAAGGGACAAGTACTTAAATCCCCAATCAGCCTCTTGGAGGGTGGTGTGCCCTCTCTTGACCTCTAGGCCTCTTAACCTCTCTCAGTCTCCGTTTATTTATCTGTAAAGTCATAACTGCACAGTGTGGTAGTAAGGATGAAATGAAACGATTCAAAGCAAGGGCATATACAGTGCCTAGTAAATAGTAAGTTCTAAAGAAATCTTTTTATTTTTATTAATTATCATAATTAGTCATCATTCTGCCTCTAAATAGCTACATGACTTTAAAACACTATCTAACCTGAAACTTTAAGTTGCTCCTCTGCAAAATAATGGGTTAAGGAAGTTATTCTTGAAATTATCTTCTAGCTCTATAAAAATCTATCAAGAATAGGCACATATAATTATAAGACTGACAAAAAGGGTATAATCTTCATCCACAATGACTTTGTGTTTAAGTCTCATTCCTATGTTGAAATATAATTACCCCACGTCTGGCCCTAGTTTTAAGAGCTTTAAGAGCCTCAGCTACCATGATAGTACTGTGCCCTGGGCTGAGTTACACTAACATGCTCGCAAGCTGAGTGATTTCTTTACTCAGGAGAAATTCAACTATTCCTTCAAAATAAGGAGCACAAAATGCCTTTTTCCTCCCCACTCCAAGCCCAGGTATTAGAGGCAAGTTGCTGATAAATTTAACTATAGCACAGGTTTAATCGTGGTTAGGAAAAATTACTGTGGGACACTGGTGAGCCATTTAAACTTTTACTCTTGGTGGGCATGAGCCATAAAGGAGCTAGAGAAAGACAGATTCTCAAAGCCAGAGCATATGGCTGGAGCTGGCAGCGGCGCTAATCAAGTGGCCTGTCCCCCTGTCTACTCATCTCTCAGAGATTTGTTTTTCCCTTGGCATCCACCCTGTCTAGGACTATCATAAAAGACCCTGAAATTATATGTACTATAAAATAAGTCCTGATTTAAACATTTGCCAATGCTACTGAATGAATGTGACCCTGTTTGTTATATCCTATAATTGAATTAGAAATAGGCAGAGGAAAGCCAGGTTAATCACTTAAGGAATTTAATTCTTCAGCCTTAAAAATCCCTTGTACCTGAACAAAATAATTGCATAGTTTACATTCTTTCCTAACTTACAAAAAAGTGAATGTCAGGGACTTTTCATTTACCTATTTCACTACCTGCCTAAAAGCTGCTTTATTATACTTGGTGTTAAGCCAGATATATGGACCCTGGTGAACCCACTTTTAATACTAATGGAACAATACAAGGAAACAGAATTTGTGTCCAGCTCAGAATGCTCAGTCTTTAATGTCCTCGTTGAATGGGGTACTTGAACAACAACAGACAGGGAATTTAAAACACCAGCTGTGAGGTCAGAATGTTTAGCCTTGAATCTTGACTCCAACAAACGCTGGTGATAAGACTTGGCAAGCTACCCCACCTCTGGAAAATGAGGATAATAATAGCACCTGTTTCATACAGTTGTCTTAGGGATTAAAAGAGGGAGTGCGTGCAAAGTGTGTAGAATAGTGTTGGGCACGTAGGAGGGGGTTAGAAACATCTTAGTTTTTATTTTTTATATGTCCATGTCTTCGTGGACATGCAGGTTCGCAGAAATAATACATTCATTCATAAAACATCATTCATAAAACATTTCCTAAAGGTATATTACGTTCAGGGTATTTGTGTAAACATAAATAAAGACACAGATACTACTACCAAAAGACTATTAGGGATCACCATCTTCTTTTGGGAAAGATAAGCAAGTGATTATCATTTTCTGGACAGAAGCTGAGTTTGTGTTGGTATTAAGAGCATAAGATGAAGACTCTGGAGGTCTGGGTGTCTATTCTAAGTGTGACCTCCTGCATAACATTTTACCCCTTGAGGCTCCAGTGTTCTAATCCCTTAAATAACAAATTGGACAAGGTGGTCTCTAAGTTTCCTAGGAGTTCTAGATTATCTCTATGAAATAATCTCAGAGACCAAAAAGCCATTGGCCCATAGGTGTTTAAAATATAATGTAAAGACCACACGCATAAATTTGACCCTGGAAGAGTTAGAGCAGAAAAAGGAATGGGGCACATGTTGATGTTTTCAACATCATTGACCCATGGAGAATTTGTCATGAAACCAAGTACATTAGATGTGGTCAGAAAAAAAAAAAAAAAAAAAAGGAAAAATAAAAGACTAGATGAAGTGTTTACTGGCAAATGGGATTAGATTACCTTAGAATGTACCTCTGTGTGTGTGTGTGTAGCCTTTATCTAGCCAACGTTGAAAAGAAAGTATCATTTATTAGTAATTCTCTACGTACCAAGTACTCTAATAAGAACTTTAAGTATATTAACTCATTCCATCTACACGAAACCTTATGATGAAGGTACTATCATTTTCATTTAAAGATGAGGACATTGATTTGTTGAGAGATTAAATAACTTGTCCAAGATCAACAATCTAATACACAGCAGAGCTGGGATTAGGATCAATCTAAACACTCACACATATTGGGAATTACTTCCTTTGAACATGAATTGGCATAAAAGAATGGAGCAAGAGCTGAGGATGATTTTGGAATGAAATACTATCATTTAAAAAGCAAGAATAATTCTAGGTTACAGTACAAAACCATGTTGAGAAAGATGGCCTTTAAAATTTAAGTCCACAGTTGGAATCTGGTTTTAAATTTTAAAATGTTCAGAATGGACTATGAACAGATTTCCTTGACATGTATTCTCTTGGATAACCAAAAGCATGATCTTATTTTTTTATGTTATAAAAAGGTTCAAAGAAATAACCAAAATAAATATAGTATGTTGTAATCTATTTATAGAAAAATGATAATACAAATCACAGAAAGAGAAAAATGAATCCAAGTCACTTCCAGGATATACAGACAAATGAAGAACACTACAAAGAGAAAAGCAAAACTACAGACATCTTTGGAGCACAAAAGCTACCTTCTTATAAGAGGTTTTAAATGGGTGGAGAAAAATGCCATTCAAAGCCAGAACACTGGGCCTTTTCAATGAAGCTTTGCAGCCATTTCAGGGGGTAAAGGTGGGGTCTGAGTATTAATTATGCTGTTGGCCTCTCTCCACTCTTCCAGGCAAATATGTTGTGGAGCACAAGAAGTCACTTCTAGAAGCATGTATGCCAGTCAAAGGTTTAAAAAATGCAATGCGTAAGATAAAATTGGTAAATCAACATGCCATTTATGTTAAGCAGTATCATTTCCCTCATGCCCACACTTACTTCTCAACTCAGAAACCTCTTTAAAAAAGAAAAAAAAAAAAAAAAACTCTTACAGGGACGCTCTGTCTTAGCTTCAAATCACCAAACCCAATTTCAATTTAGCCCTTCAAATCTGAAAAGGCCACGTTCATTCCTGATTTTGGAGAATATAGACAGTACCATTCTGGATTAATTTGAACCTGTGATTGCTCTCAGCACACTACTATTACAGAATAGTCAGATGTTTGTTAAGCATAAGAGGCAAATATGGAAACAGCTTTAGGTGGTTTAAAAAAAAAAAGATGGAAAGAACATCACAGTGGGAACCAAATCCCCATGAAAGTTGAAACAGATTCCTTTTCTTACTAAGGAACCTTAAAAATAATCAACATGTGGACACTTCTATTAGCTACGTTTCATTAAGGCTTCTACACATTAACTACTCATCCCCCCATCACCTCTGCAGGGATGAGAGAAGTAGCCCCATTTTCTTATTAGGAAAATCCTGGAGCTCAGTGGGGAAATTAGGTATAAACAGAGGCTTTTCCTTGTTCGCCTGTCTGCAACCTCCAGTCTCTAGATTACTCCATCAGTCCCCAGATGCCTGAGAGCACACTAGATTTTTAAAACCTGTGAACCAAAATAAATATAGTATGTTGTAATATATTTATAGAAAAATGATAATACAAATCACAGCAATGAAAAGTCTAAGAGAAATAGACATTTCCCATGTGTCAAGTTACCAAAATCTACTCATAGGGATAGAAACATCTATAGAATGTCTGGAAGAAGAAGAGAAAAATCTTCCTTCCTTACTTCTATTCTATTGAGAGAGGATAGAAAAAAGGAAAGATGGAGGAGAAAGAGAAAAGGGGAAGAATAATAGACGAAGAAGCTCCCAGGGGAAAAAAAAATACCTGGAAGGTTATTTTAAATGAGCCAATATTCATAAGTTCAATACTTTTACATTGAAACGAAAATGAAATCAAAATTTAATTTTATAAACATTAACAAAAGAAAGGTTACTTACACAGACCAAAAGAATGTTCCAGCTTTCACCCCTTGCTTCATGGCTGTAATCCATAGCTAATGAGGAAAATATAAGCAGCTTATAATATGTTCTGAGTTTTGGTCAAAGAAGAAAAAGTTTTTAAACTGCATTCAATCAGATATCTTATACTTTACTCACACCCCAACATAAATTTCACATTATTTGCAACTCTTTCTTTTCACATCTGGAAGTCAGAATCATTATTTCCATAAATGTTATTCAATACATTCTCTGTAAAAGCTCTCAAAAGCTCTGCTACGATTCTAATGGCATTTTGTAAAAACAAACCAAAAAACCTATTTCAGAAAACCTATTTCATCTCAAAGGTCTCGCTTCTTCTGTACCTGTCTTTACTGATAATTGTTTTGAATATCTCACGTATGTGGCAGAATTCTGCTCATCAAAGGACCCGGGAGTGGACCATATGTTTCTTTTACTTTTGAAAGCCTTACAAAGAAGCACCCCAATTTGGCACCCAGATGTCAGAATCTTGGAACCTAGCTTGTCTTGTTTGATTTTAAACTAGATGAATGAAAAGATGGGAGGAAGGCTAATTTTTAATCTGGATCTTTCCAATATCTTGTAGCTAGCCTTTTAGTAAATGTTATTTCAGGACAAAGGTCCTGGGATAAGTTAGGTGAATCAAGCATTTCATTAACGCTTTTAAAATACTCCTTCCGACACATGCTATTAGGAAGCAGAAGATGATAGGAGCCAAGAATCTGGGCTCTGCAGTAAGATGGCCCGGTGCCAGGCCTCGTTTCTGTCATTTACCAGCCATGTGGTCCCTCAGCAAGTTCCTTACCTTTCTGTGCTTCAGTTTCCTTTACAAAGTAGACAATATTATCTAGCATATAGGATTATTCCAACCTTTAATGAGTTAACACATTTAAAATATTTCAACCAGTTGTCTTGACATTTGGTAAACACTCAATTTCAGTGTTTTTTTTTTTTTTCAAGTTAAGTCTTTACTATTATGCAATAATGGAAAGAAATGTAATTTAGTTATTCTAGGAACATTAAAACCAGCTTAAGACAGCAAGTGTCCCATCAAACAGAAGTCTGTGAGAAGAAAGAGCAGAATGGAAGCAAACAGGAAGAACTGTGGATTATCTAAGACCAAAAGCACAAACAATCTAGAAATTGGAGCCTTTTCTTTGCTTTCATTGTGTCTAGAGTTTGAGCTTGTCCGTTGGAGTAAAGACATCTATTTTTTGAGGAAATGGGTATTTGGGAGATGTAGGCCATCCATGGATTTCCAAGGGTCTCAGACACCTAACCTGAGAAAGCTCTAAAAGGATTCAGACCCCATGGGACATCTAAAAAGTCCCCAGCCCCCAAATCACAGCTCCTGAAGCTAGCAAGTGTGGGACAGGGCAGGAGAGCATCCAAAGTGCTCTCAGATCTGTGGAGCTCTGAGTTGCAAGTGAAGTTCATTGGTATGACAGGTGGGGTCCTCATCCCATCACATCACCTGGTGTCCTAGACCTGGCTGGCAGGACTTCTGGTTTGCTGAGATATTTCAGAGAAACTAGGATCTCAGGTTGCTCTGAGCACCCTCTCATCCTTGAGCCAGAGCTTCCTCTGCTTTATGAGCCCCAACATCTGCAGCCCAACCAGGTGCCAACTGTGACCCGTGCTTTCATTCATTCCTGTCCAGCACCACCACCAGCAAGAAGATGAGCTCAAAGTAAATGCTGGAGACTCTGCAGGTGACTCACAATCATGCCAGTTCCCCGAGAAGCCAGTTTCTTACAATGACCTCTTTCCACACTTGTTTTAATTTCACAGACATGAGCTTAGCACATGTCATCTAAACAACTTCCTAGAAAACCTAGTGCCTCAGCATTCCCAAGGGAACTGTACCAGGCAATAATTGGCACATATAAAATATAAGATAAATCTGGGATTTTCTAAAGGAAAAATCCTTAAAAATACAAATCTGTCAAATTATGACCTTGTACTTTCAAAAATTATATTCTGGAATAAGTGTACATGTTGATGTTGCATTGTCCAGGCAACTGGAGGCCCTATGAGTACCTTAGCCCAATAAACCACAGGAAAAAAGATAACAAGAAGGGGTCTGTGCAGTGTGCAAAAGGAAGAAGTTTGCAGAGTGAATATAATAAAGGGTGTTAAAATTATTCTGATAGGAAAATCAAGATAATTTGTTCTTTATACTTTTCTGTACTTACCAACATTTTTGCAGTCACAATTAACATATTTATAATCATAAAAAAAAATCTAACCAGTTCTAAAAAGTATTGTGAACTATGGAGACAATTTACAGGTAAAAATTTATATTTCTTTGAAAAAAAAATAGCCAAAAATTTTTTCCTGTTTCTTACCAAAAGTTATATTGACCCAATTTTCTAAAAGAACATTGGGAGCATGGTCAGGAAAGGACAAAAAGTGAACAAGTGGAGAACATTTAAAATAAAAGGCACATTCTAAAAATAGAATCCTAGCCCTGAATAAGAATATTTGTCAAGATTCAGTGAACAGTGCAAGATTAAAACATAAAAAAAGTTCTTCAGTCATCTCCTGAGTTACCCTAACAGTTCCTTCACAGACCATATGTGTAATGATCTTTCAGAGCTCAGAAGTTAAATCTAGTAGTTCTCAACAACAGCAACCACCAAAAAAAGGCACCAAAACATTGGTCCAAAAGAAGAAAAATGAAAACAAGCCTCTAAATGGACCAGGCACAGTGACTCGTGCCTGTAATCCCAGCAGTTTGGGAGACTGAGGCAAGAGAACCACTTAAGGTCAAGAGTTTGAGACCAACTTGGGCAACATACTAAGTGCCCCTCTCTACAAAAAATAAAAAGAAAGAAAATAAACCTCCAGGGCTATAAAAAAAGAGAGAGAGACATTTACTGGTTCCTTATTAACTCAAAGAAATGAAGTTATGGTTGCTCTGAATTTGAATGCAATAATTTTCTCAGAGGCTGGTTTAAAAAGAAAAGCTAAGGAGACAATGGGTTTGAGCTTCCTGCCTTATATTCTAACACATTCTTCATTGCTTTGCTTTATCTAGAGTCCCAACTTTCAACATTTGGTTCCTAGATGCTATACTTCTGAAAAAGGGTCAACTGGGAATATTATTATATCTCCTTGATATATTACTAGAAATCAAACAAACAAACAAACAAAAAATTCTCCACTGGAACCAGGAAGAGCTAAATACGAAATTCAACACGTTCTCAAATTAAGCATGTAGCTGTATGGGAGAAGAGAAGGTGTGAAAGAGAAAATAAGCCAAAAACATTTTTAAAAAATATAAACTACTATTGTAGTTTTCTAGGAAGTTCTTTAAAGAGAAATCATTTCTTTACATTCAAAAGCATGTTGAGGCTGAAAAGAATTTTGGGAGACCACACAGATGAATGTGGAGCCCCTTTGCTTTAGCAAAGGTAGATCAATATCTAAGTATCAGAATGAACTGAACGTTCAGAATGAACAAGGATGTGAGTGTTGGGAGAGGCAGCAGAATACACTGACTGGAGACCAGGGTGGCTGCTTTCCACATGGCTAGAGCCAGAAGGAGGGGAGTGGTGAAGCTGTCGCCATGGAGCTGTCAAAACCAAGAAAATGGGATTCAGTCCTTCGGGATGGCTACCCTAGGAGAAGCACAGGCACACTGGCCTCAGAGAGAAACACAGAACATTTCATCCAAAACACAGCAGTGGAGCACCCCAACGTGCCAGGCTCTGGTTAGGTCTTCAGAATGGAGAGATAAATAAATAGACACAGAGTCTAAAGCAGACATGCAAATAACCAGTTTCAATAGGAGGTGGTTCAGTTTCTGAAAGAAAAAACATGAAAGCCCAAAGGGAGGTCACTTAGCTTGGGGGTTGGGGGGAGGAAGAGCTTAGGGAAGACCTCCTGGGCACAGACACTTCATCTGAAATTTGGAAGATAAATAAAAAGCTAGTAGGCAAAGGAGCTAGGTGTGTAGAGCCTACCCTAAGTAAATACATGAAGATACAGTACAAAGAGAGAAAACTGCAGCTCTACAGTACTATATGGAAAAGAAACCACAGAATAAAGAATAGGTAAAAGGAAGTAAAGTCTCCCTCTAGCAGGATAAGAAAACAGACAAAAAGACAGCTAAGCGATGACTTGTACTTTCTATCAAGCCAATCCCTTTGGCCTAGAAAGTCACCCCTCTCCTAACAATGTTCTTCACCCCACTGTCTCTTTCTCGAACACATCATCTTTCTATTTTGACACTGTAGTCATTCTCTAGGCCTCTACCAACTCACTGCACCACCAATAACTGGCAGAAAGAATTTTTAGGTGAGCAACTTGAAACAGTTAAGAAAACATCTGCTCCTCTTAGAAACGCGTCACTCCAGAAACTGATTTCGGAGGATTTGGCTCATGATGGGGCATTGGACCTGTTTCTCAAATCTTCACATCTAGTCAGTCCCTAAGAGTCCCATTCACTCTCCACATTGCTGAGGGTCCAGATTTTAAATGAACTGCGAACAACCCCACGAAAGGAAGTATCTTCATTGTAGAAACTGCAGGAATGTCCAGAGGGAATTTTCAAAGTAACAAACATACTTAGGGAAATCCATGAACATACGTATGAGAAATGTTGGGTCCTACAGCAAATGACAGCCTCTACTCCTGTATTCTGAAGATGACAGATTTCATCAAAGTGGCTATATTAGGACTTCAAAAAATTAATTACATGAATTATTTTTGGAAGCCTAATAGGGAGATTCAAATTTTCAGATGGACACTGTACAAATGCCTCATCCCATTTACTAGATACAAGTGACTAAGTGGCTACGATGTGACTTTTATTGGCTCCTGTATTATTTACCTAAATGGCTTGCATAGTTTAATCCTTCAGTAAAAACAAGCTGAGTTTTATTTAATTACCAGTGTAAGATATTTACGAACATTTTCTCTTAAAAATTTATGAGATTTTTATAAATATTTTTTCACCAGTGACTGCAAAAATATGCAAGCTCTTGACAGGATTGTATAAATCCTTGAGGCATATTTATTAATTTTTTTCTTATAATACTACTAGTTTCTTATATTGTCATATTTTGAATAAAGTTTCTTTTTATTAACTTTTTATTAATAATTGACACATAATAATTGTACATATTTATGAGATACAGTTTCAGTGACTGCATATTCTATAATAATCCCATCCATGTAAGTACCAGTACCACATCACTTTACACATCTATCACTTCTTTGTGGTAACAAAGAAGTCTTCTCTTCTAGCTATCTTGAGATATATATTATTTATGACATTTGCCCTAGTGGGTAAGAATAACAGAAGTACAGTTTCTTTTTTTTTTTTTTTTTTTTTTTAATTTATTTATTTTTTTATTGTGGAGAAGGGGCAGGGAAAGAAGGCAGGGGAAGAGGTGAGTGACAGGGTCGGGCCAGTGGCATGGTACCACATTGGCTGTATCTAGGTAGAGGCAGTT
>CAUYPK010098088.1:0-21265 GCA_963574355.1 Loris lydekkerianus | reverse complement strand
CAGCCACCTACCTCTTCAGCTCAGCCGCGACTTGTAAACTGAGCTGAAGCACCGCCCCCTCAAGCAGATGGCAGAAGACGACTGGAGACTACGTGCATTTGATTAGGTGCGCGTGCACCGAATCAAATAACCTGTATGACCTGAGTATATACCGTACTGGTCATCAGAGGCCATTTTAAATGAAAACCTATGAATAAAAGTAAAAGACATAACTTTTGTCACCAATTGTAATGGCAAAAAATACCTTGATAAAATACTCTGTCAGAAAGGTTGTGGGAAACTGTTACATACTGTTGGTGACAGTATGATTGGTTATATCCATTGAAGGCAATTGGAAATTTATCTTCTAGATAGTTCAGTATTACATACATGTTTGAAATAACACATGGTTCAGGTTGTTCGCTGTGCAATTGTAAGAATAAAACCCAAAGGTCTATTATTAGACCACTTATTAAATAAATAAAGGTACAGTCATACTATGAAACTATAAAAAGAATAAGCAAGTTTTTTTTGTTTTTCTTTTTTTTTTGTTCTGACATAGAAAGTCCAGGTACAAGATACATTGTTAAATGACTAAAAACAACTCAGAAAAGTGCCTATTGTATAGTCCAGAAGAAATGTATAACAGTAGTTAACTGTGTAGATGAGGGTGGTGGGTGAAACTGAGTAGATGGGAGATTAATTTGGGAGGGATACTTTCACTTAATACTTTTCTTCATTTATGATTTTTGATATATATATAATATTAACTTTTCAGTAAATTTTATTTTAGAAAGACTATAAAGTTGAAAAATATTTACCATATATAATAAATAGTTAATATCCTTGTTGTACAGCTAAGTTTACAAATTAAATTACATTCCCAAATAATTGTGTACAAAGATAGACCTTATGCTTTATTAATAATAGTGAGATATAAAGAGCTAAATGATTAATAAGAGAGTGAGTAAAGAAATGATCATACATGAATCTTTGGTAGGTGAATTTATTTATTTATTTATTTATTTATTTATTTATTTATTTATTTTTGAGACAGAGTCTCTCTATGTCACTCTCAGTAGAGTGCTATGATGTCACAGCTCACGGCATCCTCAAACAATTGGGTTTAAGCAATTCTCTTGCATCAGCCTTCCAAGTATCTGGGACTATGGGTGCCTGCCAAAATGCCTGAATATTTTTGTTGTTGTTGTAGTTGTCATTGTTGATTAGCAGGCCTGGGCCAGGATCAAACCACCAGCCCCAGTGTATGTGGCCAGTGCCCTAAGCACTGAGCTACATGCGCCAAGTCATGGTAGGTTAATTATTTGGCAACATTAGAAATAGTATTCTGGAAGGATTTTTATGGTATAAGAAAATGCTCTTAATTTCAAAACATTACCTAGAAATTTATAAAATATGACCACTACTTCATAATGTGTCTGAGTAACTGTATATCTAATTATCTGAACTGCTAGAGAAAATATAGGGAAAACACCATAAAAATCCACCAGAATAATAATGAGTGATTGTGAGTTATTTTTACTATATATTCTGCATTTGTGAGATTTTCAAATTCTCAACAATGATGACATATTAGTTTGGTGAGGAATAGGCAATAGTAGAGTTTTTAGAACATAAAACCACCAGTAGAAAAATAAAAGACACAAACAGATATGTCAATGAAAAAAGAAAATATACAATAAATAGTGGCTTAGTAAGAATAGATAAATAAATAAATAATGGGAGAAAATGTTTAATCTCAGTGGTAATTTTTTTTTTTTTTTTTTTTGAGAAATAGTTTCATTATGCCGCCCTTGGTAGAGTGCTGTGATGTCACAGCTCACATCAACCTCAAATTCTTGGACTTAAAGAATTCCCTTGCCTCAAACTCCCAAGTAGCTGGGACTACAGGTGCCCACCACAATGCCTGGCTATTTTTGTTTGTTGTTGCAATTGTCATTGCTATTTAGCTGGCCCAGGCTGTGTTTGAACCTGCCAGCCTAGGTTTATGTGGCTGACGCCATAATCACTGTGCTAGGGGTGCCCAGCTGGTAATTCTTTCTTTCTTGAGACAAAGTCTTGCTATGTCACCCTTGGTAGAGTGCTGTGGCATCACAGCTCACAGCAACCTCAAACTTTTGGGCTTAAGCAATTCTTTTGCCTCAGCCTCCCAAGTAGCTGGGACTACAGGTGCCCACCACAATGCCTGGCTATTTTTTTGTTTGTTTGTTTCAATTGTCATTGCTATTTAGCTGGTCTGGGCCGAGTTCGAACCTGCCAGCCTGGGTGTATGTGGCCAGCACCCTACCCACTGGGCTATGGGTGCTGCCCATCAGAGGTAATATTTAAAAGTCAAACAGTAATATGATTTCTTTATTATTTATCAACTTACAAGAGAGTTTAACAAAGGTAATTGTCAACACTGTCTGGGATGAATAATAGAGCCACTTTCCCTTCCAAGTTTTTTAGCTATCTATTACACTCATTTATTTATTTATTTCCTTTTTTAAGATTTTTTTAATTGTAAAAGTAATACAAACAAGAACTGAAATATTGAGGAAAGACAAAATCATCCATTTACTGCCCTGCCATCCTTCTATAACTACAGTAATTTGATTTACTTTGTCATATTTTTATTACATGCATGCTATGTTATTTGTAGGCATGATTGCATGCATTCATACACTTTCATATTTTGCAATTTTCATTTAATATAACGTTTTCTCACATTTTTAATGTATTAATTACTCATTTTCAAGAGTATATGTTGTAACATTAATAGATATCTGTTTAAAGACTATTTACTAGAGCAGGGAATGGAAAATTTTAGCTCCCGATTTGTAAATAAATTTTTTTTTGACAGAGTTCTTCTTCTTAAATTATTTGTTTGTTTATTTGTTTGTTTATTTATTTATTTTTATTGTTTGGGATTCATTCAGGGTACAAAGAATTAGGTTACACTGATGGTATATGTTAGGTAAGGTCCTACTTACAATTGTGTCCCCCCAAAAAAGGTGTGCCATACACTATAGCACCCCATCCTCCTCCATCCTCCACTCTCCACTCCCTCATTCACCTATCTCCCCACCTTGTATTAGATCATCTACTGCTGTCATATTAGAACACAGTACATTCAATTCTTCTGCATTCCTGTGGTGATTTATAAAGAAGAATGTGTTCCAACTCAATCCAGGTTAATATTAAAGATACAAAGTCTCCATCTTTTTTAATGGCCAAATAGTATTCCATGGTATGTATATATATCATAGCTTGTTAATCCATTCCTGGACTGGTGGGCATTTAGGTTGTTTCCACATCTTGGCAATTGTAAACTGAGCTGTGATAAATAGTCTAGTGCAAATGTCCTTCTGATAAATGATTTCTTTTTCCTTCTGGTTAAATGCCTAGTAAAATGGGATTGTAGGATCACATGGGAGGTCTACTTTGAGTTCCTTGAAGATTCTCCATACTTTCTTCCAAAAAGGTTGTATTGGTTTGCAGTCCCACCAACAGTGTAAAAGGATTCCCTTCTATCCTCCTTTCCACATCTACACCAGCATATGCAGCTTTGAGACTTTGTGATGTGGATTATTCTCACTGGGGTTAGATAATATTAATATATCTTGGAGATTTTGATTTGCATTACCCTGATGATCAGGGACAATGAATTTTTTAAAAAATTTATTGTTGGTGATTCATTGAGGGTACAAGAAACCAGGTTACACTAATTGCATATGTTAGGACCCTCTTACAATCATGTCTTGCCCCCCAAAGCTGTGGCACACACCAAAACCCCACTCCCTCACTCCCTCCCTCTCTCTGCTCTTCCTTTCCCCACCCCTACCTCCTTCTTTTACAATGAACATTTTTACAAATACTTGTTAGCTATTCCTGGGTCTTCATCAGAGAAGGTTCTGTTTATGTATCTTGCCCAGAAGCAACAATCTCATGAGATTTCTTACTGTTTTTCATTGATTAATTTGAGTTCTCTGTAGATTCTACTTATCAACTTTTTGTCAGATTCATACCCTGCAAATAAGTTTTACCATTCTGAAGATTATTGGGGGTTTACATTTTTTTCTTTATTGAATCATGACTGTGTATATTAATGCATTTATGGAGTACAATGTGCTTAACTGATAAACAGTGTGGAATGCTTACATTGAACTTATTAGCATAACCATTACCTCACTTGCTTATTTGTGTGGCAAGACATTTATACTGTATTCTTAATAGTTTTGAAATAAACCATAGTATTATGCAACTTAGGCGACATCCCACCAAATACCCTTACTCCTCTTCGCCTGCCTCCTCCCTTTCTCTCTCCCTCTGCTTCACTGTTTCTTTCTGGACTCTAGTTCTGTTCTATCATTCATATGAAGATTGTAGATGATTATTGGTTTCATAGTAGTATTGAGTACATTGGATAATTTTTCTTTCATTCTTTAGATACTTTACTAAGAAGAATATGTTCCATCTCCATCCATGTAAACATACAAGATGTAAAGTATCCATCTTTTTTATGGCTGCATAGAATTCCATGATATACATATACTACAATTTGTTAATCCATTTATAAGTCAATATGCACTCGGGCTATTTTCATGACTTGGCTATTATGAATTGGGCTTCAATAAACATTCTTGTGCAAATGTCTTTGTTGCAAAATGATTTTTGATCATCTGAGTGTATACCTAGAAGAGGAATTGCAGGATCAAATGGTAGGTCTACTTTTAGTTTCTTGAGTATTCTCCAGACTTCTTTCCAAAAGGGCCATATTAGTTTGCATTCCCACCAGCAGTATAGAAGCATTATCTTCTCTCTGCATCCATGCCAACATCTGTAGTTTGGGGATTTTGTTACGTGGGCTAATCTTACTGGAGTTAGACTATGTCTCAAAGTGGTTTTGAGTTCCATTTCACTGATGATTAAAAATGATGACCATTTTTTCATGTGTTTGTAGGCTACATGCCTGTCTTCTTCAGAGAAGCTTCTGTTCAAGTATCTTGCCCACATAGAAATGGGGTTATTGTTCTTTTCTTATTGAGTTAGTTTGAATTCTCTGTAGATTCTGGTTATCAGGCCTTTGTCAAAAACATAAGCTGAAAAAATCTTCTCTCATTCTGAAGGCTGTTTGCTTTACTTACTGTGCTCTTGGCTGTGCTTTTCAGTTTGATCAGATCCCAGTAATACATTTTTGATATTGCTTCAATGCCAGGGAGTTCCTCCTCATAAAATATTTTCCCAGGGTGATTTCTTCAAGCATTTTCCCTGCACTCTCTTCTAGTATTTTTATAGTTTTATGTCTTAAGTTTAAATCTTTTAGCCAGTGAGAATCAATTGTTGTTAATGGTGAAAGGAGGGGGTCCAGTTTTAGTCTTCTACAGGTCACCAGCCATTTCACCCAGCACCATTTGTTAAATAGGGGGTCTTATCCCTAATGAATGTTTTTGATAGGCTTATCAAAGATCAAATGACGGTAAGTGGCTGGGTTCATCTCTTGGTTCTCTATTCTGTTCCATAAATCTACCTCTCTGTTTTTGTGCCAGTACCATGCACTTTTGATCACTGTAGATTTATAGTATAGCCTTAAGCATGGAAACATGACACCTCCTGATTTGTTTTTATTTTGGAATAATGTATAGGCTATTTCAGGTTTTTCTGATTTCATATAAAACAAAGTACTATTTCTTCAGGAGTTTAAAGGATGACAATAGTGCTTTAATATGGATTGCATTAAATGTATAAATTGCTTTGGGTAGAATAGACTTTTTTTTTTTTTTATAGAGACAGAGTCTCACTTTATGGCCCTTTGGTAGAGTTCCGTGGCATCACACAGCTCACAGCAACCTCCAGCTCCTGGGCTTAAGCAATTCTCTTGCCTCAGCCTCCCAAGTAGCTGGGACTACAGGTGCCCGCCACAACGCCCGACTATTATTTTGTTGCAGTTTGGCCGGGGATGGGTTTGAATCCACCACCTTTGGCATATGGGACTGTCACCCTACTCACTGAGCCACAGGTGCTGCCCGGGTAGTATAGACATTTTAACAATGTTGATTATTCCCAGCCATGAGCATGACATGTTTTTCCATTCATTAACATCTTCAGCTATTTCTTTTCTCAGAGTTTCATAAATCTCTTTATACAGGTCTTTCATGTCCTTTGTTAGGTAAATAACCAGATATTTAATCTTCTTTGGAACTACTGTAAAAGGAATAGAATCCTTGACTATATATTCAGCTTGACTATTGTTGGTATATATAAAAGCTGCTGATTTGTAAGTATTGATTTTGTGTCCTGAGATGCTGCTGTATTCCTTGATCATTTCTAATAGTTTTGTAGTTGAGTCCCTAGGATTTTCCAGGAATAGGATCATATCATATATGAAGAGTGACAGTTTGATCTCCTTTGATACCATTAGGATTCCCTTGATCACCTTCTCTTGTCTGATTGCAATGGCTAAGACCTCCATTACTATGTTGAATATCAGTGGAGACAATGGGCATACTTGCCTAGTTCCTGAGTGGTAATGTTTTCAATTTTACTACATTCAATATTATACTGGCTGTGGGTTTGCTGTAGATGGCCTCTATCAGTTAAAGAAATCACCCATTCAACCCTATTTTTTAATTGTTCTGATCATGAAAGGGTTATGGACATTATCAAAGGCTTTTTCTGAATTTGTTAAGAGAATTATATGTTTGTTTGTTTTTTTTTATTTTATTTATGTAATGTTGAACCAACATTGTAACCCTGGAATAAAACCAACTTGATCATGGTGTAAAATTTTTTTGATGTGCTGTTGAATTCTGTTTGCTAGGATCTTATTGAATATTTTTGCATGCATATTTGTCAATGAAATTGGTCTATAGTGTTCCTTCTTGTTGGGTCCTTTCCCGTTTTGGGGATGAGGGTGATATTTGCTTCATAGAATGTGTTGGGAAGTATTCTATATTTTGAAAAAGGTTTTATAATATGGGTACTAGTTCCCCTTTAAAAGTTTGGTAGAATTCTGATGTGAATCCATCTGGTCCTGGACTTTTCTTTTTTGGGAGATTTCATATAGTTAACACTATTTCAAGTGATTGATATAGGTTTATTCAAAATTCTTAATTCTTTCTGATTGAGTTTAAGAAGGTGGCATGCTTCCAGGAATTGGTCCATTTCTTTCAGGTTTCCATATTTCTGTGAATAGAGTTTTTTTTTTTTTTTTTTTTTTTTTTTTGTAGTAATCACTGAGGATTTTTGAATTTCTGAGGTGTCTGTTGTTATTTCTCCTTTATCTTTTTTGATTGATGATATTAACAATTTTACTTTTCTGTTTATGGTTAGGTTTGCTAAAGATTTATCAGTTTTATTAATGTTTTCAAAAAACCAGCTTTTTGTTCCATTGATATTCTGAATGATTCTTTTGTTTTCAAATTCATTTAATTCTGCCTTAATTTTCGGTTATTTCTTTTCTTCTTCTGGGTTTGGGGTTGGAATTTTTTTCCTCTTCTAGTTTCTTGAGATGACTTATTACATTTTTGGCTCCCTCTCTTTTTGTTTTCTTGATGAAGGCTTTCAAAGCTACAAATTTCCCTCTTAGGACTGCCTGTGCAGTATCCCTCGGATTTCGATAACTTGTATCTTCATTATTATTTTGTTCCAGAAATTTGGTGATTTCCTTTTTAATCTCATCTTGACCCAGCTGTCATTCAGCATAAGATTATTTTGTTACCATGTCTTTGTTTGAGTATGAAGACTCCTATTGCTGTTGAGTTCAACTTTCATTCCATGGTGGTCCAAGAAAATATAAGGAATAATTTCTATTGTTTTAAATTTTCTGAGATTATACTTGAATCCTAAATTATGATCAATTTTGGAATGTGATTAATGGGCTGATGAGAAGAATGTATGTACTGTCTTATTAGGATGAAATATTCTGTAGATGTCTATTAAATTCATTTTTCCTAAGGTAAAATTTAAGTCTAATATTTCATTATTTAGTTTCTTCTTGGAGAATTGATCCTAAACTATTAAAGGGGTGTTAAAATCTCTAACTATTATATTGCTAGAAGATATCAAATTATTCATATTCATTAGGGTTTGCTTTATAAATTGAGGAGCATATGGGTAAGCTGTATAAATGTTAATTGTCAAAATCTCTTCATGTTGGGTGTTTCCCTTGACAAATATGTAGTGAACATCCTTATCTTTCGTTTCTTTGTTGGTTTAAAGCCTATTGTATCTGCAAATAAAATTGTAACCCCTGCTTTTTTCTGATTTCCATTTGCCTGTATTTTATAGATGACCATACCTTCACCCTGAGTCTATTTTTATCCTTTGAGTTAAGATGAAAATCCTATATGCAGCAGACATCTGGTCTGAGTTTCTGTGTCTAGTAAGCCAACCTTTGCCTCTTTAGAGGACAATTTACACCATTCACACTAATTGAGAGAATTGATAAGCCTGGTAGTGTTTTGGGTGTCAATTTTTCAAATGTCCACTGGATATTTTTAATCCTTTCCCCACTGTAGAAGTTTGTTTTTTTTTTTTTTTTGTTGTTGTTGTTGTTGTTTTGTTTTGTTTTTTTTCCAAAGATTTCTGGGTGTTTACTTTGGTGGCAAACTTTGTGCTGGTCATTGTGGAGGATGGGTCTGAGAATATTCTGGAGAGCAAGTTTAGTTATGGCAAATTCCCTCAACATGTGTATGTCAGTAAAGTATTTCACTTCTGTATCACAAATGAAACTCATTTTAGCTGGATACAGGATCCTGGGCTTAAAGTTGTTTTGTTTTAGGAGATTAAAGGTCGATAACCATCTTCTTCTGGTTTGAAAGGTTTCAGCCAGGAGATGTGCAGTCATTCTGATATTTCTCCCTTTGTAGATAATGATTTCCCTACGTGTGGCTGCTTGCAGAATTTTCTCCTTCATGTTAACTTTGGCAAAGTTAATCACAATGTGTCTAGGAGATGCTTTATTTGGATTGAGTCTTTCTGGGGTTCTGAAACTGTTTACTGTCTGGATTTCTGTATCTCTTGCCATGCTTGGGAAATTCTCCTCATAATATCTTGGAGTACAGCATCTGTACATTTAGAACCATCCTCTTCCCCTTTGGGAATTCCTATAAGCTGAATGTTTCATCTTTTGGACTGATCCCACTGCTCTTTCAGAGAATGATTTGTTTTTGGTTTCAATTTTTCTGTTTCTTTGAATGTTTTGGAATGTTCAAAAGACTTGTCTTCAAATTCAGAGATCCTTTTTTATGCCTGGTCTACTCTATTACTGAGGGATTCTAGTGTATTTTGGAACTTCTTGAATAACTTTCTCATTTCCTTGAGCTCTGCTATGTCTTTTCTCATTATGTCCATTTGGTGACTTTGTCTTTGAATTCATTAATTTCTTTTTTTTTCCTTCCTGTATACAATAATGCACTCATAGGGTACAATGTGCTGATTTATATACAATTTGGAATGTTTGCATCAAACGGGTTAACATAGCCTTCACCTTACTTATTTAATTATTGTGTTTAGACATTTATAATCTACTCTTAATATATTTGACAGGTACCCTTTCAATATGCACAATAATGGAGGTCCCACCAATTACCCTTCCTCTTCCCATCCACTCCCCTCCCCTCCTTTCCCCCATCTCTTCTCTCCTTCTTTCTGGGCTATAATTGTGTTTTATCATTTGTATGAAAGCATGAGTAATTATAAATTGATTTCATAATAGTACTGAGTATATTGGATACTCTTTCTTCCATTCTTGAGATACTTGACTAAGTAGGATATGTTCCAGCTCTATGAATGTAAACATAAGGGAGGTAAAGTCTCCATCTTTTTTTAAAGGCTGCATAATATTGCATGGTATACATATACCACAATTAATTAATCTATTCATGGGTTGATGGGCACTTGGGCTTCTGCCATGATTTAGCTATTATGAACCGAGCTGCAATGAACAATCTTGTGCAGTATCTTTGTTACATAGTGATTTTTGGTCTTTTGGGTATACACCTAGTAGAGAAATTGCAGGATTGAATGGCAGGTCTACTTTTAGATCCCTGAGTGTTCTTCAAACTTCTTTCATAAAGGAACATATTAGGTTGCATTCCAACCAGCCATGTAGAAGTGTTCCCTTTTCTCCACATCCATGCCAACATCTGTAGTTTTGGGATTTTGTTATCTGGGCTACTCTTACTGGAGTTAGATGATATCTCAAAGAGGTTTTGATTTACATTTCACTGATAATTAAAGATGATTATCATTTTTTCATGTGTATGTAGGACATGGGCCTATCTTCTTCAGAGAAGCTTCTGTTCAAGTCCCTTGCCCACAATGAATTGGGATCATGCCTGTTGTTTTCTTATTAATAAGTTTGAATTCTGTGTGGATTCTGGTTAGTAGAAACTGGACCTTTCACCATTAACAAAAATTGACTCTTACTGGATAAAAGATTTAAACTTAAGAGATGAAACTATAAAGACTCTTGGAGAGAGTGCAGGGGAAACACTCGAAAAAATTGGCCTAGGAGCATACTTTATGAGGAGGACACCCTGGTCAATTGAGCAACACCAAAAATACATTACTTGGATCTATTCAAACTAAAAAGCTTCTGCACAGCCAAGAACACAGTAAGTAAAGCACAAAGATAGCCCTCAGAATGGGAGAGGATGTTTGCAGTTTGTTTCTGAATTTATTAATTTCTTGAGACAATTTTAGAACTCCTCTTTGGATTTTTATTTCTAACTTTTCTTCCATTCCATTCATCTTATTTGACCTCCATATTATGAATTCTATTCCTGACATTTCAGCCATTTGTCTATGCATGGCATCTTCAGTTGTATCTCCTTTGCAATTCCTTTGTGTGTGTGTGTGGGGGGGTGATTTGATCTACTCTGGTTATTTATGTTACCAGAGTTCTTCTGTTGGTTCTGCCCCATAATTATTTTCCACCATTTGGTTATTAAAACTGGTAGGGTGACATTGAATTTATGTTCCCAGGTAGTAGAGTTAATCAGACACTTACTAAAGTGCTAGGCCTTGTAACTGTGGTTTATCCCCACAGCCTTACAAAGGCCGCTTTCAGAGTTTCAGCCAGAGACTCTGAGGACCTGCTTGGTGAGATAGCTCAAGCTGGCTGGAAATCAGCCAACCTCTACCCTATCCTAAGAAGTCATTGTATTAGGTTTAACTCTCAGATGGGGAGAGATACAGATAGCTGTGCTACTCCACCCCTACCATTCTGTTCTTTTCCACTACATAACTTTGAAAGTCAACCTGAGAGAGTCCCCAGGTGGACAGCCCCAGATGTGAGTTTCAATCAAATTGTCTCAGGCAGTAAAAATCCTGCTCAACAGAGAGAGATCCAAGGGTCTCCAACTGTGGATAGAGATCCACAGTCAGTTTTGTCCTACATCTCTGAGGTTTTGGGACCTGGTCCCCTCCAGTGAGCCACTGATTACCAAAGTCCCAACTGGGTGTCAGCACCCCTCCCCCATGCACAGTCAAAGCTGAGAGTTTGAGACCCCACCTGCCAGGCTCAGTTCACAACGAGCATCCAAGCCTTTGCTCGCCAGCTCAGTTGGAGCTGGGGAACCACGCCCCCACCCACAAGGCTCAGTCCACACCTGGCAAGCCTCTGCTCACCGGCTCAGTTTTAGCCTGGGATCAGGCCTGCCAAGCTCAGTCAACACCAGGTGACCACTCCCCTGCCTGTGGACACCATCAGATCCAGGGGTTCTGCACCCCCTCCTGCCAGACACAGCCAGGGTCAACACAACAGCTGGCAGGGTATAGTCAAAACCAGGGACTGCTCCTCCCACTGCATGTCCCTTTCTTCCCACACCCTCCTACTTCCCCATGAGTCCCATATTCAGTGCTAATGTTCAGTGGTCCACACTATGCCCAGATCTCTCAGAAACAGACCAAATGCCCTGCGCTTTGCAGGGGGTGGAAATTCAGACTTCCATGCAAGAGGGGAAGAGTGGACTTGTAGTTTGGAATTGTAGGGAAAATATTTGTTCAATTTTATGCCAGGCAGGATGTGTCTAGGTTCACAAGAAGGAGACTTGGTGTTTAGAGGCTCTCTCTAGTATGGTAAAATGAGAGGTCTTTTGTCCCTTGCTTGCTTGCTTGCAGAGAGCCTGCCGCAAGCCTCCTGCTTGGGCGAGGGGTCTCCTGTCCTCTAGGCAATAGATACCCTTTGTACCTGTAATTTTTTTTCTTGTATGCTCCTCTTTGGAATCACAGCTTGCTGAACTTTCTTAGCTCATCTCTCCACCATTGGCTTCATAGAGTCCGATTCTCTCCCAGTTTTTCTCCCTCTGGTCAGGAGCTTCTCCTGATCACTGCTACTAGCCAGCCATCTTCCTCCATTCTATGTAAATAAAGTTTTATTGGAAACACCCATGGCCATTTGTTTACATATTGCCTAAGGCTGCTTTTGTACTATGAACAGCAGTATTGAAAAGTTATGACAGAGACAGTAAAGACCCGAAAGGCCTAAAATATTTACTTTCTAGCCCTATTAAAAGAAAAAAAAATTGCTGACTCCTGCCCTAAACTTTTAAATGATTTATAATTTGGGTTATTAAAAGTAATGACACTTGGAACATCTTTATAAATATAACTTTTCATACTTTGGACAACTTAATTGAAAGATACTAACAAAAGTTGAATAACTGGGTCTAATTAAAAAAGACATTTTTAAGGCTGGCACTGTCCTACACTATCTCTCTTGTAATATTCTGGCTATCAAAAAGCTAGTGGTCATAAGAATGGAAAGGAAGAACAAACATTCTTGTAGGTAGAAGTTCTCTGGTCCCTATTAATGTAGACATCTATGTTTGTACCCTAAATGAACATATTTTTAGTTTTGATACAAAGTCAACCAAAGAGGAAAGTAACAATAATTGTAATAGGAAGACTAAATCAAAGAAATATTTTACTTTTCATTGGTGATACAAAAATATAGACAGAGATAAATTCTCGAGGTGTCAAGGTGTACATGAAATACCATTCCAAGGAAGTTATAGTGGCTGAAAGGCTCTGGGAGAGTTCAGTATGAGAAACAGGAGGCATTCTCAACATGAGGTAGCAGTGGCAGTAGTGAACAGAGTCAGCCACCTGTGTGGGATGACAGAGCAGCACATGGGTTCCACTCCTCTAAACATATCTTAGGTATAACCTGTACAAGTACAATTAAACTGTCTCTAGATAAGAAATTTCTAAGAGCAACTACCCTATATTTTTGAAGAAAAAATTTCTTCTATCTGGGGAAGTTTTATTCTGAAGAAAAAAATTCTGGAATTGGAAAGTCAACCTTGACTAATCAACCTAAACAGCCTAAATCAGCGCTGACTAGTTATTTCTGAAATAAAAGATAAAGCAGGTTGATCAGTCTCAAATCCAATCTTGTATAAACAAAATATGCATTGGGAAGTATAGAGGTCATCTTTTAAGGAAATTATTCTGAGCGTCTGGGAGCATAAATTCATCAATAATTTTATAGTAGACTATTGTAAAATCAGACTCCACTATGGCCAAAATAAAAGACATCAGCAAAGCTGAATCACCTTGCAATTTTTGTGATGCCTTCAACATCTCCCTTGTCCTGTTATGGCTCAAGGAAATAGTGATAGAGGTTGGCACCACAGTTTGTAACCATTCCCCTTCTATCTCAGTGCCCACAAGGCAGATAAGCTGAAGTTCTGGTAATCTCACACAGTTCACTTCATGCCAACTTTTACTTCTATGAGGTTCAAGTAAACAAGGAATACTATATAAACTTGGGTGGCATCTCCTAAAGCCAATTCCATCATTTCTAAGTACTTAGGGTGGGAACCTATCCAGGTATCTTCGGGGACCCACCAGTGAATGCTGCTGCCACCATGAAGACCACCTAGCCCCAGCCTGCTGCAGCCAGGGACTGGCTTGGAATCACTGCCTTCTTCCATGATAGCTGGTATGGCACCCCTATTTATTTATTTTTGAGGCAGTCTCAAACTGTGGCCCTGGCTAGAGTACAGTGGCATCACCTCACAGCTAACTGCAACTCCTGGGAGCAATTGTCCTGTCTTAGTCTCCTGAATAGCTGAGATTATAAGCATGTGCCCATATACCTGTCAATTTTTTTCTATTTTTAGTAAAGATGGGGTTGAGCTCTTGCTTAGGCTGATCTGCAACTCCTGGGGTCAAGTGATTCTCCTATCGCAGCTTCCCAGGGTGCTAGGGTTACAGGCATGAGCCACTGTGCCTATCTTTTTCTCTCTTTTAAAAAAAATTTGAAGGCCAAGAAACTGTTTTGTTCTGTTTTTTTGTTTTGTTTTGTTTTGTTTTTTTTGCTTGTTTGTTTGTTTGTTTTTGTTTTTTGTCTGTTATATGATGGGTCCCTTGACCTTCAGGACATTGGTAAGGGGTGGGGGGAATTTTTGTCCCTGTACAATTTCAAAGAGCAAATCTGCCTACCTAGTCCATCCAGGAAGAGTCTGACATGTGATACAGAAGACTTTTCCATTTCTATCCCTGAAACCACCATGCTAACCTCATAATACATCCCAGAGTATGGGGATCATGGATGACTAGGAGACCTGGAGCATGGGGGAAAGTTTTAAAGTTGCAGACTTCAATTGTTTTGGGATTTCTATTACCCCCAATTCTCTCTCTGCTTCAGGAGCTTATGTTTTAATATATTATTTGTGCTATTTTTCTCCTTATTAGTCTGTTGAGTTGGAGCTATACACCCTGACCTCATGCTTCATCCTCAGGGTGATTTCTTTTTTACACTATATCGTAAACCTCATAAAACAGTCCTCAAAGCAGGATATAGAAAGGAAAGGGTGTCAGTTAAATAGGCAATCAGACAAAGCAAGACTTTGGCCTAGGGATCCAGGTTCTATCTTGAGGTCTGTAGCTGCTGCTCTCTTTTCCCTTAGTGATATGGTCCTCATTACATAGACCCTACTAGGTATGACAGTAGGTTGAAGGAAGGAGAGACTTAATAAAAGGAGATTGAATGACAAGCCTATTTTAATAGTATAGATGGAAATAATAATAAAAAAGGTACAACATTTATTTAGCACTCAATGTACACAAGCATAGCCCTATTCTGTAATAGTACTGTACCTAGATGCTTACAGGCATAATTCTAAGCATGTTACTCATATTAACCCATTTAATTATCAGACCAATCCTATGAGATAGAGTCTGCTGCTGTCCCCATTTTATACACTATAGAAAGGTTACATATCTAGCTCAAGGTCACACAGCTAGTAAGATTTCTCCAAGTCTGCCACAGGAATTCCAACACCAGCAGAGCAGCGTGTCTCATAAATATGCTCAATTATCACTTATAATTACTACGGTTGATAATCATTTTCTAGTAGAGTAGCAATGAGTATGTGCTGCTGAACTCACCATTGCAAGCCAGACATTTCCTGTACTTGAAGCTTCTCATTTGTTCTGTGAGCCAAGAGATTACAAATGTTTTACTACTGCTGTTCTGTCTTTAATAAATCCCAGGTAGCTATTGTTATAACCTGAGTTGTATCTGCAACTTGCTTTGCTTTCTTGGCAATTCCTCCAAGTCAACTGATAAAGTCCACATCTGTTTTTGTTTTCTTCACAAGAGCCAGGTAAAGTGCTCACTGTTTTTAATAACCACAAAATATTCTGTGGTATGGCTATACCTCAATTTAATTCAATCATTTCCCTAGTTATTAACGTTTACTTACATTTACATTATTTCTATAAATTATTTTTAACCAATGCTTATGATGTTATAATAAACTTTCTTATTTTGTTTTGATACATTTCCACTTCCAGGGTTGCTGGGTAGCTTCCCTCTGTAGTTTCAGATTATAAATTTACCAGATTATTTTATACACACACAGAGATGTAACAATACTTGTTTTCACCAAGTATTAACATCCCCTTCAAAGTTAAATATTATCACAGTTGATACCTTTTGCAATCATAAAAGTAAGAAAGGAGATCTGAGTTTAGCTTTTATTTCTATCCCTCTATTAGGTGAGAATGAGCATTTTTTCATATGCTTCTTGGACATTTTAATTTTGTTAATCTATGAATGGATTATTCATATCCTCTGTATATTTTTAAAATACAGTTGGCTTTCTTAAAAAATCAACTTGTAAGAACTCCTTAAATTATACAAATTAGCATCTTCCATATTATAGATTTTATGTATCTTCTTATTGACTAATCAGTTACCTTTTGACTTTTTAAATTTTATTTATTTTTTATTTTTTCTATTAAGTCTTTTGTACATAGATCATAAATACATTCATGCCAATTTCAGTGTGTTGATTATTTGTACAAATTGGAGTTCTTACATCATACTAATCAGTATAGCTTTCATCTCATTTATCCAATTACAGCATTAGGACATTTGTGTTCTACACATGATAGAACCAACTTATACTTGCAATGTGCTCCATACTTTGTTTATGTTATATTTTGCCATCTAAAATTATTAATTTTATGTAGTTAAATGTGTCTTTTTTTCTCTAATAAATTCTAGATTCCTTGACTTACTGGGGAGTCTCTTCAACCCTTAAGTTATACATAATTTTCCTACATTTTTCAAAGTTTTAATTAAAAATTTAAAACTTTAAGATATCTATAGACTCATATGTACTCATATGCAAGCACATATATCCTTTATCCAGTTTTCCCTAGTTATAACATCTTCAAAAATTATGATTTAATATTACAATCAGAAAATTGACACTAATCCACCAATTTAATTCAGATTTTCCTAGTTGCACACATGTGGTACTTATTTGTGAATGTGTGTGTATTTAGTTCTGTGCAATTTTATCACATAAAGTTTTGAGAATTCTACACCACAGTCAATATACAGAACAGTTCCATCACCACAAAGATTACTCAAGTATTGCCCTTTTATAGTCCTACCCACTTTCACTCCTCTGCCTCCTTCCCCTGTCCCTAATACTTACCTGATAGCCACAAATTTCTTCTCCATCTCTATAATTTCGTCATTTAAAAACAGGTTACATAATTGGAATTGTACAGTATATAACATTGGGAAATTGCCTTTTTTTTTTTTGCTTAGCATGCTACCCTTGAGATTCATCCAAGTTGAGTACATCAATAGTTCATTCCTTTTTATTGCTGAGTAGTATTTCATGGTATGGATATACCTCAGTTTTTTAAACCATTCAGCAGTTGAAACAATCTGGGTGGTTTCCAGTTTGGGGCTGTTAGGAATAGAGTGCCTACACATCTAAATATTTGTGTGCAGGTTTTGTGTGGATGTAAGTTTTTTTAGCTTTGGGTTAAATGGATAGGAGTACATATTTGGTTTCATAAGAAACTGCCAAATCGGGCACCCCCTGTGTCTCAAAGGAGTAGGGTGTCGGCCCCATATATCAGGGATAGCAGTTTCAAACCTGGCCCCAGTCAAGAACTGCAAAAAAAAAAAAAAAAAGCAAAATGAAACTGCCGAATTATTTTCCAGAATTACTGGATTATTTTACACTCCTACCAGTAATGTATGAGTGATCCAGTTATTTACATCCTCCTCAACACTTGTTTTTTTTGTTAAACATATTTTTATGTTAGTTATTTGAATAGTTATAGCTCCTTTTTATTAATATATTGTCCACATACTATAGAATGCACCCATTTTAATGTGTACAGTTCAGTAGTTTTTAGTGCATTCACAAGGTTGTATTTCTATTACCACTATGTAATTTGAGAATATTTTTATCACTACAAAAAGAAACTTAATAATCATTACCAGTCATTCTATAGTCTACCCTTTCCTAGATCCTGGCCAACTGATAATCTACTTTCTGCCTCTATGGATTTGCCTATTCTGGATATCTCATAAAAATGAAGTCTCATAATACATGACCTTTTGTGTGCTGTTTCTTTCACTTAGCATAAAAATTTCAAGGTTAATCCTTTTTAACTGGTAAAATCTGCTATTGAGTCCCTCTAGAGACTCTAGAAATTCAATTTCTGATTGCTTCTTATTTATAATTTATCTTTATTGATATTCTCTATTTAATGAGAGAGTTCTTTTACTTTCCTTTAGTTCTTTAGAAATGGTTACCTTTTGCTTTCTGAACTATTCAAATTGTTTATTTCTTTGTCAGAATTTGTAAAGGTAAAAATACAAAATAAAAATAATAAAAAACAAATTGTCTATTTCATCTTGATGAAGATTGATAGTTTGCAGGTTTTGAGGAATTAGTCCATTTCTTTTAAATTAATAAAATTTGAGTATAAAATTATTCATAGTATTCCCTTATTATCTTTTTTATGGTTGTAGTATCTGTAACTGGTGCCTCCTATATTATGGTTAAGGTAATTTATGTCTTCTCTGGTTGTTGTTTATTTTCAGTCTTTCTACAGATTTATAAATATTAATTATTCTAAGAACTAGCCTTTTAAAATTGTTTTTATCTATTTTTCTTCTTTTCATATTGATATATAATGGATGTCCACATTTTGTGAATACATGTAACATTTTAAAAGTTGTATACAATGTACAGTGATTAAATCAGGGTAATTTGGATATCCATCCATCACTTCAAACATTTGTTTTTTCTTTGTGTTGGAAATATTATAATTCTTCTGTTCTAGCTATTTTGAAATATACAGTAAATTATTAACTATAATTTCCCTGCTGTACTACTGAAGACCAGTGCTTATTTCTTCCATCTAACTGTATATTGTACTCTTTAACCAGTGTCTCTTCATCTTTCCATTCCTTCCCTTCTCTGCCTCTGGTGACCATCATTCATTTTACTTTCTACCTCCAAGAGAGTCACTTTTTTACCCCCCACACACACATATGAGCGAGGGGGGTAAATGTTTGTCTTTCTGTGCTTGGTTTATTTTACATAACATAATGATGTCCAGTTCCATGCATTTTTCTGCAAATGATAAAAATTTTATTTTTTATTATGGTGGAATCTGTTTTCAATGTCATTAATTTCTGTTCTGTATTCGCTTTCTTTTTTGTGCCTATTCTGTTTTTTTTTTTTTTTGGAAGACAGTCTCACTCTGTCACTCTAAGTATAATGCTCTGGCATCATCATAGCTGAAAACAACCTCAGACTCTTGGGATCAAGTGATCCTCTTGCTTCGGCCTCCTAAGTAGCTGGGACTACAGACCCCCACCATGAAGCCAGCTACTTTTTCTATTTTTAGTGTGGACAAAGTCTGCTGTTACTCAGGCTAGTCTGGAACTTGTGAGCTCAAACAATCCACCCTCCTTGGCCTTCTGGATGGTTGCAGGCATAAGCCACTGCATCTGGCCACTTATTTTGCACTTGATTTTCTACTTTCTGGAGGTAGAAACTTAGAATATAGATTTGAGATCTTTTCTAATATAAACATTTAGTGCTATAAACTTCCTTTTGGCATTACTTCAGTTGCATCCCACATATTTCCTTCTTTCTTTTTTCTTTTCTTTTCTTTTTTTTTTTTGTGACACAGAGTCTCTCTTTTTTTCCATCAGTAGAGTGCTGTGGCATCATAGCTCACAGCAACATCAAAAATTAGGGCTCAGGTGATTCTTTTGCCTCAACCTCCTGAGTAGCTGGGATTAGAGGCACCACCACAATGTCTGGTTATTTTTAGAGATGGGGGTCTCACTCTTGCTCAAGATGGTCTGGAACCTGTGAGCTCAGGAAATCCACTCACTTTGGCCTTCCAGAGTACTAGGATTATGAGCATGAGCCACAATGCCTGGCTATCTCACATATTTCTTATGGGTTGCATTTATATTCTCATTCAGTTCTACTTATTTTTAATTATATTTTCAATTTCAAACTTGAGTCATTGATTATAAGTGTCTATAATTTCAATTATTTTAAAATTGTTGAAGTTTGTTTTTTGGCCCCCAAATGTCCTGTATTCCCTATGCATTTGTATTTACCTTTCTCAATCGCTTTCTTGCATTAATTTTAGAACTGAACATTTGTAACGCAGGTCTAAGACTTTCAACCTGATTATCTCCATTTTTTCTTTGTAGCTACAGAGAAGCCAGGGTCTCAAATGAATATTAAGTTTCTTATTTATTTGGGGAATGCCTCTCCGGCTGATCTTATGTAAAGGGAGTAATTTTTAGTTTTAGTTATGCTTTTTACATAGTTTTCTATAGGTGGCAATAGAGCATCACAAAAAGAGAACCAACCTGTCTTCCTCTGTCCTTCGGGTTTAAAAAAAGAGAAAGAAATAGAAGTGGATATACTTCTGTTACCTTGAAAGCTGGGATCCTACCTTGAAAAATATCATTTTAAAATGTCTTTACCAATTTAAAGAAGATAAGGATTATTTTTTTTAAACTGGCTTTTAAAATTGTTAGGTTGAATATACTTTTGCATGTTTTTCTTGGCTCTTTTACCCACCTAATTTTTCTTTTCATTTCTATTGTTTATGTTCCTATATGAGTTTTAAAGGATAACTTGACTGCTGTTGCCTTTTTATCATTACAGAAATAATATGTAAATTTATTATACTAAATAATAAATATATAATAATATATAAAAATAATAAATGTAATAAACAATAATTTCCATTATTTTTTAAAAATGGAAATTTTGGAAATGTTATAAAAGAGAATACAACACTCTACAGGTACCATTGTTAACATTTTGATATACTTTTTCTGCCCTTTCTTATACTGGTGTTTTGATTGGATTTGTGCTTCCACTTGTGCTTCCTTATATTTAAATTAAGTTAATATTGTGACCCTCACTGTCTCTCTAAACATTTTTCTGAATATCCTTTAACTCAATTAAAAATTTAAAATAAATTACAGCTAGTCTTTGGTAAAATATTGATAATTTTAATATTTAATTCTCATGATTAAATTTTCAACAACTTTGCCAACCTTTCCCCCACTTAGGATTTTTGAAATGTGTTGTTTGAAATGTATATACTACATTAATTTGAGAAGAAGTAATATCCTTAAAATAATTAGTTTTCCCATCTAATAATATAGCTTATCCATTTATTGACTTACCTCTTTCATCTTTTCCAGTAAGTTTCGCCATCACTTCCATAAAAGTGCAAAATATTTATTTTTATTTATTTATTTATTTATTATTAAATAATAGCTGTGTACATTAATGCAATCATGGGGCACCATACACTAGTTTTATAGACCATTTGACATATTTTCATCACACTGGTTAACATAGCCTTCCTGGCATTTTCTTAGTTATTGTGTTAAGACATTTATACTCTACATTTACTAAGTTTCACACGTACCCTTGTAAGATGCACCATCGGTGTAATACCA
>CAUYPK010098087.1:0-13210 GCA_963574355.1 Loris lydekkerianus | reverse complement strand
TTGCCTGAGCTCAAAGGTTCAAGACCAGTATGACCAACAGTGAGCCAGAGTAAGACCCCGTCTCTACTTAACATCAAAAACAGCACAGCATCTCCAGCAGAAGAGGAAAATGAACACCAAAGAAGAGTACTTCAAACAAAGTAAAATGTACAAGCTAGTTGAAATTTAAAATAAAAAAAATTTAAAAAAAAAAAAAAAAAAGCCAGCTCTCTCTTGGGCTTTGGCTCTGGACTGTTGCCCACCTCTGTGGCCTTGCAGTTCTGTGACTTAGCAGCTCTGTGACCTTGCACCGTCTTGTCCTTCGCTGAGCACCCTTCCCCACCCTACATATTGTCTGCCTAAAATATGGGCTTCCAGCCCCATCTTCTCCATGACACCTTGTCTGATGCAATCTCCTCTCACATGCACAGGCACACACATGTGCACACACAGGTTCAAGTTTACCTTCCTCCCCCACGTCCATGTTGCAGCATGTATACACGTTTATTGAAGAAAGTACCATAGGTGTTACTTTTTTTTTCCTTTTATCTGTCTATCTCCCAGTTCCAGTTAGCTATTGCTGTGTAAAAAATCACCCAAAACTTAATGATTTAAAATGACAACATTTATTTTGCTTGCTGATATACAATTTTAGCAGGGTGCAGTGGAGACAGCTCCTTTCTGCTCCACTCAGTGTCAGCTGGACTCCCACGAGCTGGTGGTTGGGATCTTTGCTAGGGCTGAGGCCAGAGCCCCATATGTGGTCCCCTCCCAGGATGGTAGCAGATTCTGAGAGGAAGCATCCCAAGAGCACCAGGCAGAAGCTCTAGTTCCCTTTATAGTTCCCTGTATTGCCCAATGGTCATACAGCCTCACTTCTGCCATAACTACGAGCCTTATCAATTCTCAGGTAAGGGACACAGACCCCTTTGTCTTAGGAAGGGAGTGTCACACCCACTTGGAAGAAGGCCATGTGGTATAAGACATACTGATGCAGTATTCTTAAAAATACAATCTGCTGGGACGGCGCCTGTAGCTCAAAGGAGTAGGGTGCCGGCCCCATATCCCAGAGGTGGCGGGTTCAAACCCAGCCCCAGCCAAAAACTGAAAAAAAAAAAAAAAAAGAAAGAAAGAAAAAAAAAAAAAAGAAAATACAATCTGCTACATTTCCCTACTAGATGGTATAAGTTAGTGCTAAAAAATAAAAACACATGGTGGCTTGAGGTATCTACAAGAGCAGCCAGGTGGAGTGAGGAACCTGGCAATTGGAGGTGCTGATTAAACCTGATCAAGATGACAACCTCCCAAAAGCACCGAGCCTTCGAGCCTTCGCAGCAGAACCCTCATCTGTAGAATTTCCCCAAGGGGGAAAAGTCAGTGGGGAGCTTAGCGGGGATTGGTAAAGTCCTAAGAAGCTGGAGGAAGGGGCTTTGACAAGGCATATGTGGTCCTTGGCCAGTTCCTGGTGCTAAAGAAAGATGAAGACCTCTTCCGGGAATGGCTGAAGGACACATGTGGCACCATTGCCAAGCAGTCCCGAGGTTGCTTTAGATGCCTCCGAGACTGGTGCAACACCTTCTTATGATGGTCTCTGGGGATCCTCCAATCCCCAACCCCAGCATTCAGTCTCCAGAATTTGCACCTAAGTGGGGACTCCTTCTCTGTCCTCTACAAAAGAAAAGATTGCTGTTGTTGTAGTTGCCTCCAATGTGCTCCAGGGTCTTTGGGGAGTTTTCTCCCCTTCCCATTTCAACTTTTTTGGAATTCTTGCTCTTGCATGCACCTCCCTTTCCCTACCAGTTCCATGTTAGCAGTTACCAGCTTTCCTGAGTGGATTCCTGGTCCCTTCTCTCACCCCCACCTTTAAACTCTGGTCTGTTTGATGCCACTTGGCTCCATTTGGGGCAGAACAGTCACTGTCATTGTAAAGTTTGTTAGATCAATAAAGTCAGTGGCCTTCAAAAATAAAAATAAAAATAAAACAAAAACACTTGAAGAAGGAAGAGAAGGGGGTGCAGGGTGAGAGAGAGACTGACTTTATAACAAAAATTTGGCCGGGCGTGGTGACTCACACCTGCAATCTCAGCACTCTGAAAGGCTAAGAGGCAAGAGGATCTCTTGAGGCCAGGAGTTCAAGGGCAACATAGTGAGACCCAAAATCTACAAAAAAAAATGTTTAAAAATTAGCTGATCACAGTGGCACACACCTATAGTTCCAGCTATTCAGGAAGATAAGGCAAGGGGATCACTTGTGCCCACAAGTTAGAAGCTGCAGTGAGAAATGATGACAGCACCGCAGTCTAGCCTGGATGACAGAGTGAGATCCTGTCTCAAAAAACCCCCAAAGAAACAAACAGAGAAACCGAATAGAAAAGGTACTCGCAGACTCTGTAAAGCTGGAAGTTACGGAGGAGATCATCTAGTCTAACTCTCCCATTCTACAGATGAGATAACTGAGGTTCCAGGGTATACATGCTCCATCCAAGGGTTCAGAGCCAATTCAGTAACTGCTAGTCTCTGAGTCCCTCTTCTTCCTGTGACAGGGGAAGAGAAGGCCACTTGACACCACCATGAGTTCTTTGGCCTGATCCAGTTCCCAGATTCAGTGCCACCCTCGCATTCAAGGAATATCAGCCTAGTCCTTGGGAGTCAATCTTTGCAGACTAATTTCTCAGACCTGATCCCCCTCATGCCTATACCCCCATCCCCTCTGCAGACCCCTCTAGGGTCTGAGCCTACTTTGGGCTGGAGCCTGTGCTGCCCTCTGGCCTGCTGTCAGACTCCCTCGACCTCCTTGTGTCTGCCCATCCTGGGCTCACTTGACTGTTGGACTCCATGGGGGTCAGGGAGGGAGCACCAGCTGGGGAGTTTGATGGGTCTGAATTCAAGCATGGGCTCAGGTTAACATGCCCCAGGGCACAGAGCCACCTTACAGGTGAGCAGGGCAGAGTAAAGGGAATCTCATCCATGATGGACTTAGCAGCTCATTGGAGGTGCTGAGAAATGGCAGTTCCTCTACTCTGCCTTTTCCCAGTCCTCTATGGCCTCCGGAATGGCAACAGTGCCAAGTCTGAGGTTTTCTCAGATTCCAGAAGATGGAGCTTGGGGAGAAGAGGGTGCCTGCTCTCTTAGTCCTTGCCAGGAAGGCAGCAGAGAGGCCAGCCTATTCAGCCACAGTATCCTGTGGAGGGAACAATGACTCACCAGTCTTTCTCTCCCAGCCTGGCAAGAGTATCCCTCAACATTATCCAACTCCCATTGCACCACTTCTGTAATTACCAAATAGTGTAGTTAAATCTTGCTGCATAACAAATGACCCCAAAACCTACTGGTTTAAATAGCCATTTTATATCTTCCATGATGTTTGGGGTTAGGAATTAGGGCAAGGCTCAGTTGGGTGATTCTTCATCAATGCACAGCATTGACTGGGGTTACTTAGTGGCATTTTTAGTGGTCTGCAAGATCCAAGACAGCCTAACTCCTGCATTTGGTGCCTTGGCAGGGGAGGCTGGAAGTCTGGCTCATCTGAGCATCTCTCCCTTTCCATGTGGAATCATGACCGCTCCACAGGGTCTCTCCAGCAGTGCATTCCAACTTTTGACATGGTGACTTGGGTCTCCAAGAGACCAAGGCAGAAGCTGCCAGTCTTTGAAAAGGCTAATCATGACACTGGCACAGCATCACTTCTGCCATCCTCTACTAGTCAAAGTAGCTAGAGCCCAGCCCAGATTCAGGGAAGGGACAACACACTACCTCCCACTGGGGGAAGCATCAAAGCATCTGTGGGCCTCTTTAAACTGTCAGAGCCCAGCAAACTTCAGAGCCAGGGCCTGGGCTCCTGCGTAGGTCTGTCTGTCCACTAGGCAGTTCTGTGCCCAGAGTCAATTCCATTGCTGACTACAGACTGAGTTTATTATGGGCTGAATTGTGTCCCATCAACATTTATATGTTGAACTCCTAATCCCCAGAACCTCGGAATATGACTTTACTTGGATTCAGGGCCTTTACTTGAGAAATCAAGTAAAAAGGGGGCTGTTAGGGTGGTCCCTAAACCAGTTTGGCTGGTGTCTTTATAAGAAAAGGAAATATGGATGTACAGAGGGGCCCAAGGGATGTGTGAATACAGAGGAAAGATTGTGTGGGGACACAGTGAGAAGGTGGCCAGCTACCAGCCAAGGAGGGAGGCCTCAGAAGAAATTGACTCTGCTGACACCTTGCTCTTGGACTTCTAGTCTCTATAACTGTGAGAAAATAAATTTCTGTTGTTTAAGCCACCCAGTCAGTGGCATTTTCTTATGGCAGCCTGAGCAGACTAATACAGAACTCCTGCAGGGAATTAACACATTGGCATTTTGGTCTCTATTACTCTCTAGTGAATGTGGTGAAGAGTCTATTACTCACCTGCTTTGAGAGTTTGACTAATGTGACAAAAGCTCACAGAATGGGATGGGGGGGCAGGCAGAACAGGGAATCAAGGTCCTGTCCTGCTAAGGTGAGGCTTTGGCTGGACCCTTTGGAGTGCCAGGTAGGACCCCTTGGAGTGCCAGGCAGGTGCAGGCAAGGTATGTGGCAGCCTGCCTGTCCTCACCACATCACCATCCCAGGGCCCAGGGAGGAGTGGTCAGCTGCAGCTGGGCCTTGGCCAAGGTTTCTGGACCCTTTTGGAAAGATACTGAAGAGACAGATGAAAGATTTGGGTCTGAGATTTGGCATTCAGAGCATCTAGGCATCCACTAAGGTGGCAGATGTTTGTCAGACAGGCCACAGTGAGCTCCTCTATGGTCTCCCCAACTTGGCAAGTTCCACAGCCTTCTGCACAGTGCTCTGCCTCCATTTCTCCCCTTCCACGTGGGGTGGTGCTGCTTAAGCCCAAGGGAAAATGATGGCTTCCAAGAGGCAATGTCCACAGACAGCTTATGTGCCTAGAGGCAAGAGATGGCCAGCAGTATGGTGGTGATTGGTACTGTTGTCCTCCCAAACAGTGGCATCTCTCCAGAGTGAGGCTGCTGTGCTCACCCTAGGCCTAGCCCACCTCCTCCACCCCCACCCAGGCCAACTCCTGGACAGCGTCCCCCCTGTTTCCCACCATGGTTGTGTCACTTGGTTGAGATTTTCTGCACCTAGAAGACAAGCAGAGCACCAAGAAGAACGTGACAGCCTTGTCGAGAGCTCTGCCTCTGAGGGGCAGGCCACAGCCCCTGAGCTGCCAACCCGGGCCCTGCACGTCCACCAGAAATCATCCACTCAGGGTGGCCTGGGCTCCTAGGTCCTTCAGGGGCAGTGTTATACACAGGACGATCTCTTCGTATGGCTGGGGGAGACAGAGCTGGGCAGGTGAACACCCAGCAGATGAGAGTTTTGCTCACTCTTTTCAGAAGCAGTGAGTAGAAACAGAGGAAACACAGCCCTGAGCACTCAGGAGCACAGGCCTGCAGTTCCCCCACTCTGGCACGGAGCCCGTCGCCCGGCCAAGGGCCTCAAGGGCAGAACGTGGTTGCCTCCTCAGCAACTTCAATAGAGGCTGCTTTATTTTAGCTCCACTGTGTAAGGTCAAAGTGAAGCTTGGAGAGTGGAGGCAGTAGATTAGGGATGTGCAGGTGCGTGAGTTTAGAGTAATAGAAATATATTTCAACACAACACAAAAAACAATTTACATGACACTTCACTGTTTTAAGAATTCATCACATAGGCCAGGACAGAGGCACACGCCTATAATCCCAGCACTCTGGGAGGTCAAGGTGGGAGGATTCCCTGAGCTCAGGAGTTCAAGACCAGCCTGAACAAAAGAGAGACCCTGTCTCTACTAAAACTAGAAAAACTATCCAGAAGTCATGGCGGGCGCCTGTAGTCCCATTTATGTGGGAGGCTGAGGCAAGAGAATCGCTTAAGCTCAAGAGTTTGAGGTTGCTGTGAGCTGTGATGCCACAACACTCTACCCAGGGCGACAGAGTGAGCCTCTATCTCAAAAAAAAAAAAAAAAGAATTCATCCAAGTCCCTGACATCAGGGAATTCCTCACTGACCCCAGTTCATGGACATGTTCATGGGCTTCTCTCCTTCAGTCACCCTTCTCTCTCTGGCCCTTCCCTTCCCCACTTGCAGACTGTCCCCTGGAAAATTTTTCCTAATTTATTAAGCAGAGCTATTCAGTTCTCATTCAGCCTCACCCACCAACCCAGACTGGGGAAAGTCCCAAACGGGAATCATGGGAGTGTTATGATAGTTTTACGCATGTCACAGAACAAGGCTCTGGTCTCCGCCCTTCCTACCCTCCTCTGCCTTCTTTACTCTCCCCAATTGGAGGCTCTTTAAGCTAGAAAAGGCCCAGCAACAGGTAGAGCAACTGTGTCACTTTACAGATGAGGACTATGAGGCACACATGGGTGATAGCATTTGTCCAATGCAAAGGAGCCCATTTTTGGAGATTTGGGGCTAGAACTCAGGGATAGAGATGACTAGATCATACTTAGACAGGTACCTCTTACCACTTCAGAGATCATATCAGTAGGATGGGCTCTGGCAGGTACAGTGAGAGGAAGTCTGTATTAGTTCTCTATTTCTAGGTAAGCAATGGCTCCAAAACTTAGCAGCTTAAAGCAGCATACTCTGATTATTTCATACATTTTCTGAGAGTCAGGAATGTGGGAGCAGTTTAGCTGGGTGGCTCTGGATCAGAATTATTCACAAGGCTGCAGTCAAAGGGTGTAAACACCAGGAGGTAGGATAATTGAGATTTATTTTAGAGGCTATATACCAAAAAACCCCAAGATCATAGTATCTTAAAGAGAAAAATGCATTTTCATCTCTTACAGATAAAGTCTGCAGAAACAGTCTTTCCATCTTCATGAGAGATCAAGATCTTTTCCCTCTTGTCTCTTTCCCCCCTATAGTCTAAGATAGCTGCTCAAGCACCAGCCATCACATCTGCCCTCCAGATATCACTTCTGCATGCCAGCTAGTAAGGAGAAAAAAGGGTCCCTTTCCCTTCACAAATACCTCCTGGAACTTGCACATATAGCATCTACTTACATCCTCTTGGCCAGAAGGTCACTTCTAGCCTTCAAGGGGGACTGGAAAATAATAGTCAATTTCACATGGCCTATGTGCCCAGGAAGAACTCAGAGGCTCTATTATTGGGAAGAAAGAAAAAAAAAAAAAAAAAAAAAAAAAAGATGCTGGGGGACAACCAGCAATCTCTGTCCTTGACAACCCAATAAAGGCTCTGAACTCTTGCACAGAAAAAAAAGAAATTATATCCGTGCAAAAGTGCGCATACAACTTTGGAGGGCTTGTGGATACCTGTGAAGTCAGCTCATGGATGTCACACACAGAACCTCTGCACCTCTGGCCAGAACCTCAGTCTATTCCTGTGTGTAAAAGTGTTGACTGGGTCCCTTTGAGCAGAGTCCCTATAAGAGCGCAAGAGACAGGATCAGCACACTGCCTCAGGGGAGCAAGGGCCACTTCATCTGAGATTGACCTGGTAGGATGTTTCACCCCAGGAAGAGCTGTGCAGGTGTCTGGCAGAGTGTGGACCTCACGCTCCTTCAGTAACTTCATGCAGAACAAGGGCTGATAAGGAAGGAACAGAAACACGTTGGTGTCACGGGTTATGTTTAAAGACCCCCACTGGTGTTTTCAAGAATCAGCAAATAGTTTAATTGGAATTCCAAATCAGCTTTTCTCTGCTGATATTTAAATTGCCAGGATATAAGCACACAGTCATGGAGCCATTCTCAACACTATTCAAATTAACCATATTCTTCCTAGAACTGAAAAATAGTCCAAGGTTAAAACCATAATGAGATACCACTTCACATCCACTAGAATGGCTAAAACAAAAAAGAATGACAATACCAAGGGCCATCCCCACCAGCCTATCCTCCTACCGCCCCAGCTAGGCAACATGCAAATGTTAGTAAGAATAACAGCTGCCTGAAATCCTGCCCTGCCATGTTCTGCTGAATGGAATTTCTCTGCCTCCCCCCTCAATGCCCGAAATGCACAGGGTGCCCAGGCTGGTACCCACCACCCCAGCATGCCTTTTCCATGCTATTCCATCTGCATGAAGACCGCCTGGTGACCAGGATGGAGCAAACACAGGTGCAGCAAATATCACTTCCCCGAGATCTTCCCAGTCATGGGAACTGGGACCCAGAGAGGGCAGGACCTTGACAACCGCCACACAGGGGCTGAGTGGCAGAGCCCAGAATAGCACCCCATCCCAGTCCAGGGCTCACTTCTCCATCAATAACTTCTCTTGCTCAGTACTTTCCTACCAACATTTCCAAAGGGATTGCAATGAGCAAAAAAAGCCTGTTTTCTTTCGTTTCCTTTTAAAAATGTGTACAAACAAAATCATTTCTCAGTGGGAGTGGATTTCCCCTCGGGTGGGTTATAGTCTGTGTTGGCCAGAATGTTGCAGAAATTAAGAGGTTCGGCATTTGCAGGGAGGCTTTTCCTTGCCCTACAAATCAAAAGCAGCTGGTACTTCCACACTCCGGAAGGCACCACAAGTAAGGCATGTTTCAAATGGCTGTGTCAGAGAGAGGGGGGCTGCTAGAGCTGTCCTGCCTCCCCCCTCAAGCCGTGGGACAAGAAAATGGTGAGCAGGGAGCCTCAGAAACCCTCTCCCCTTCCCGAGGAGCAGGCATCTCTTGAAGCTCTTCAGTTCACACTAAAAAGGACCAAAGTACCAAATGAGAAGGACCTTTGCCCTAGACTTGAGTAGCAAAATGATATCTGCCTGTCCAGGTATCTTAGAACTCCCCCTTTGCGGGCGGCACCTGTGGCTCAAAGGAGTAGGGCGCCGGCCCCATATGCTGGAGGTGGCGGGTTCAAACCCAGCCCTGGCCAAAAACTGCAAAAAAAATAAAAATAATAAAATAATAAAAAAAAAGAACTCCCCCTTTGCAGTTGCACCCGTCTCTCTCCAACACACACATGAAATCTCAAAGCCTACCCAGCTCCTCTCCTACCCCCATTGTTCTTTGGCCTCTGTACTACTAATTCCAGAGCAATTGCCATTCATTGAGGACCTACTATGTGCCAGGCGCTGTATCAGTTACATAGAGATCCTTGGTTGCAAGTAACAGAAACAGGTTATGACCGACTTGGGTAAAAGAAAACCAACCAGAAGATGATTAGAGGTTAGAATGATAGAGCAGAAGTCTGGACACGAAATCTCGGTGTTGGCAGGAGCCAGGGCAGACCCAGGGGTAAATGACAAGCTCTCAGCATTCTGGTGTCTCCGTCCTTCCCCTCAAGATTCAAATGCCAGGTAGGAGTATGAAATGGCACAGCAATTTAAACAACAGCCTGGCAGTTTCTCACAAAGTTTAACCCTACAACCCAGTAATTATAGTCCTGGGTATTTACTCAAGAGAAATAAGAGCAGAAGGGTACGGTGGCTCACACCTGTAATCCTAGCACTCTGGGAGGCCAAGGCAGGTGGATTGTCTGAGCTCAGGAATTCGAGACCAGCCTGAGCTAGAGGGAAACCTCGTCTCTACTAAAAATAGAAAAAACTAGCCGGACATTGTGGTGGGCGCCTATAGTCCCAGCTACTCGGGAGGCTGAGGCAGTAGGATCAATTGAGCCCAAGAGTTTGAGCTGTGAGCTATGACACCACAACACTCTAGCCAGGGTGACAGAGTGATAGACTCTGTCTAAAAAAGAGAGAGAGAAATAAGAAATATGACCATAAAAACACTTGCATCAGAATGTTCATTGAAACAATAACTATAATAGCTCCAAACTGGAGTCAACTCAAATATCCATCCATGGGGAATAAATTGTGGCCTAGCTATATAATGGAATACTACTCAGCAAGATAAAGGACCGTTCTAGTGATACTTACAACAGTGTGAATGAATCTCACAGATGGTGTGTCAAGCAAAAGAAGACAAAGACAAGCTAGCACATACTGTGTGATCCATTTACACAAACTCCAAAAAGAGACAAACTAAACTTATCGCCTGGACACGATGGCTCACACCTATAATCTGACAATTTAGAAAGCAGAGACAGAATGATGGCTTGAGGCCAAGCGTTCAACACCAGCCTGAGCAGGAGTGAGAGACCCATTAGCTGGGCGTTGTGGCAAGCACTTGTAGTCACAGCTACTAGGAAGGAGGTGCGCTTGAGCCCAGGAATTAGAGGCTACAGTGAGCTATGAAGATACCACTGCACTCTAGCCTGCAAGACTCTATCTCAAAAACAAACAAAACACTAATTTGTGGTGGTAGAAATCAGAACAAGGGCTGCCTATGATGAGCGGGAGGATTGGGGAGAGGAAAAGGGAACTTTTGTGAGTGATGGAAATGTTCTAGCTCTTGATTGTGGTGGTAGTTACACAGATGAATATATTTGCCAAAACTCATCAAACTGCACACCTTCTGTGCATTTCAATATATGTAAATTATGCTTTAATTAAAAATTAAATTAAAAGAGAATTGCAGTCAGGGTTTCTGCCAGAAGCTAGAGATACAGTAGTGAACAGGGCAGGCAGAGCAAACTGTCCAGAGGGAGCTGCCATCTGGCCCCAGAGCTAATAAGTGACAGAGCGGAGGACAAACCAAAATTATCCTGCCTCCCAAGTCACTCCCACCTTTCCTGAGAGTTGTCCCTGGACAGCACACCATGGGGCCTGATAGGAGCTCCAGCGAGATCACCAGCAGCTGCCCCAGAGGCCAAAAGCCTTTCCCTCAAAGGGGCTCAAGGCTGCCCAGTGCAGTCCGGCCACTGGGTGAGGACACAGGCTGGGGACCTACAGTTCCTGTCACCTGCAGGGACTGCTGGCCTTCCTTTTTCTCTCATCTCCCAAAGGTCCACAGGATCTCACATGAAAGGAAAATTTTATTGATTTATTTCTCAACAGAGGAAATCTAAAATACTCAGAACCAGAAATGAAAATATCAGTGGGAAAGCACCAAACTATTAAAGGATTTTCTTGCACATTCAGGCCAGTTAAGAAGTGAGAGGAGAGAGTTGGAGAGCCCCAGACTCTGAGCAGATAGAAAAGACAGGTGTTGGCTTTTGGTGGTCACTTTGGTGACCTTTGGTGGCTCTGGGTGTGGTTTGCTGGTCACTGCCTGCTCTCCATCTGGGTCGAGGTCCTCAGAGCAGCACCAGGCAATGGCTTTTACTTAGTGATTGTTCAGGCTTTCACTGCTCTGGCTCTCCTAGAGGCTAATGTGGCCAAGGAAGCCCACCATGGTAGAAACTGACCCCCACATAGGCAGTAAGACCCTGGCCCTTCAGCCCCAGGTACCCCCTCCTGGGCACATAGCAGGCACACTAGGGAATGTTCTCAAGACCACCAACTATAATTCCTTCTACCTCATAGCACTTTGCAACTTACACCACTCAACAAGCCCTGCCTTTGTGAGGTCAGTGTTATTATCTCTATATTAGAGAGAGGAAAGTTAGTCTTTGAAAGGTTGCTGTGAGAGACATGGGCAGGAAATGGCAGAGTCAGGGCAAGAACCAAGATCTCCCAAGTCCCACATGCAAAGTTCTTCTCACCACATTCACTTGTAATGAGGAACCTTTTCAGGCCCCAGAACCTTCTAAGTCAGTGAGGCTGACCAAGGGCTTGCCCTCTGTGGTAAGCAGCCTCTAAGATGGCCTCCAATGACCCCCCCACCCACCCCCAGTATTCATGTCCTTGGGGCCTCTCCTCTCTCTAGCATAGACTAGACTGAAGAATTTGCCTCTCTAATAAGTAGAACAGAGCAGACATGATAGGATGGTACTTCTGAGATTAGGTTACAAAGACTAACTTCTGTCTTGGGCTGTGTCCAATTCATTCATTCTTTCTCCTTCAGATCAGGTCACCAGCTGACATGTCACAAGGATACTGACAGGCTTATGGACAGACCCACATGGGAAGGAACAAAACCTGAAAACAACCATGTGAATGAGCTTGGAAATGCATCTTCTGAGGCTTCCTGCCAATAGCCACATGAGGGAGCCATCTTGAAAGCAGATCCTCCAGCCCCAGTCAAGTCCTCAGATGACTGCAGCCCCAGCTGACGTATTGACTGCATTTCAGAAAAGACCACAAGCCAGAATTACCCAGCTAAGCCACTCTGGAAACTGTAAGGGATAATAAATGTTGGTTATTTTCAGCCGCAAAGTTGTGGGGTGATTTGTTATGCAGCAACAGAAAACTAACACAGCGCATAACTAGTAGCCTAATACCAGTGCACTAATAACTAGTACTCCCCTCACTCCCAAGTTTTCTCAGGCCACAGCACGTGACCCTGACTTTCCTGGCCACACAACACACCCTACACACATACCCCTCCCCTTTACTAATCGATGCATTATTTGATTTAATTTCCTTTTCCCATTTTTCCTCTCCTCCCTTTTCCCTAAAAATCATGTCAAAGTTGGTCCTCCTCCACGGAGACCAGTTGAACTTGCAGTCACATCATCCTGGGAGACAGCAGATCTTAAGGTTCAGCACACTGTACCAGTTACCTTGACTGCCTGGAGCACATTCCCAGTGCCTTTTGCGTGACTGCCTTTGTTTCAGGCACACCCTAAATTGCCTCTGTGCCAAATGCTGAATGTGACCAGAAATGACACGGGATGAATAATGTGGCATATAATTATCACCACATTTCAGATGAGGGCAATACACATTTTTCTCGGAAGCAAAGAGATGCAATTTTATTTTGTAACACAAATGCTCCATTTGGGGGTCAGTTTTCGAGCAGCCCTTCATTCTGAAGCAATTTCACGTGAATAAAAGCATTTGTATTCATGCACCACATAATGCACATTATCCTGGCCCTGACTCCTGGAGTAGACTCCTCCATGTGATTCCAGCTCCTCTCAGAGAACTGACCCCAAATCTGAATGTGGGAAGGTGAATATGACAATGTTTTTGACCTATTTCAGGTCTCTGGATCTTTGTCTCCTTTTCTGCCAAGTGAGGATGAGCTGTTTTCTCTACAAACTGCTCTTAGGCTCAGCCCTGGGGACTGGCTCTTTAATGCTCAAAATAAGACCACACAGATCTTTGTGTAGCACTGACCTTTTGTCCCTGAGTGATGATGTCTTAATTTTCTTGCCCTCCAAAAGGAGGGCTGAACCAAGTATTTGAGCCTGAGTAACTTATTTGGGAGGTATATGTGTTTGCTCAGACTCATAACAGAATACCACAGGCTGGGTGGCTTAAGCAGCAGCAATTAGTTTCCTCATAGTTCTGGAGGCTGAAAGTG
>CAUYPK010098084.1:0-32702 GCA_963574355.1 Loris lydekkerianus | reverse complement strand
AGAGATCTCTCCTCAGAGGTCCCTCCTCAGAAGCAGCATAACAAAATCCAAACTTGGCAAAGAGCCACAGTATACAAAATAATGATAAGAGGCAAAGAGCCGCATTCATTTTGGCTGGGAGCCGCATGCAGCTCGAGAGCCGCGTGTTCGCCACCCCTGATATATATGCTCTTGATACCTTGAAATTAATGGAATATTGCATTTCCATCAACATAGATTAAAAGCATGAATATCATACATGTATTTATATAAATTCCACCTATGAAGTGCAAGTGTGAGGCTAAAAATATTTGCATTTATTTTCTTGTGTCCCGATTTAATCAAAAAACACATGAAGGGATTTTTTTTTTTTTGCTATATTAGTACCTAAATCTAGAGAAGATATTTGATTCTATATTATCATTATGTATGTAGTACTTGCAGTTACAATCTGTGTATTTAGCACATCCTTGTAATTTAGAGTTTCTATCCTAAGTTGGTATCAAGATGGATCAAGCTACTGATGTAAAAATGAGAATAGAAGGAGTCAGACATCAAAGACATGGGCCTGTAATTCGTAGTGTATTGAAGTAGAAGAGACTGGTGACCAAGGACACTTTATCTGGCAAATATGGTATTGGATTTTTAAATAGATACAAAATAATTCCTAGGGTAGGTGAGAAAAATGGAAGTGAGAAACTCAAGATAAAGAGAAAATAAAATTAATATTTAACTTTCTCATTAGAGTTTTTGACATCAACACACTCAGCACATGTGAGTGTGATGTTGACACTTGAATTTCTAAACAAGCATAACCCCAAGAATGGTTATATATAGAAAGATGTTTTCTGTGGTAGTTAGGATAGGCTTGGCTATGCTGTAGTAATGAATGATGAAATATTCCTGATTTTACTTAGTAAAAGTTATTTGTCTTTATATTTTAGTACAGTGTGGGTCAGATAGCCCTTCCCAGTAGCCTTCTTTCAAGTGATGACTCAGGGACTTCGAATATTTCTGAATTAGGCTATGTCTAACAAATGGCTCCCAGTATAACCACTGGAAGAGAAGAGAGGATGGTGGAACACAGATCATGTGTAAAAATAATCTCCATGTCTTCTAGCCACATCCCATGGACCAGGAGGACTCAGTGAGATAGTCCCAGCCTAACTGCAGTCATGGATGGTAATCTTTCTGGGTACTCCAGAAGAGACATCAAATCATTACCTCTGCCTTCATTTCCAGATTATGAGGAAAATGTGCTGCATTGGCATCTGGTGCAAGTGGTGGGTGTGTGAAAGCCCCTGGAAAGAACTCATTGCCTTATTAATGATGAAAGGCTGAATAAAATGAAGGTTAAGCTTTAAAGAATACATTAGCACTGGCTGTTCCTAACAGGGTTCTGAGCATCTTGAAACTAATACACATATCAGGCTTCACATAGAGAAGAATATAGAAAAAAATGAATAATTGAGGCAGACACCATTAGAATTCTTATATTCACATGTTGGATATCCATCTGTGATCGTTACTACCACCTCCAACACCTCTCTGATCTGAAGTTCTATCCTCCATAAGAGATTTGGAAATAGTCTCTTAGGTCACTTATACTGTTATCATTCAGCAATTCCATGGTTTTCCCTCTTTTTTGAGGTGGGGTAATTCATAGTTGGTCTGATAGAAAGTCTATAGCTGACAGGGGAATTTTTCTTCAGGAAGAAAATTGTCAAAGTTAGAAATGACCATCTTCTAACCTAATGTGTCTTATTCACCAGGATTAAATTTTTAAAGATTCTATTTGCCATCTGTTATTTCCTGTAGTCCAGTTATAATAGGTATGAAAGGTATTTCCTTTTATTGAAATACCAATTCGTTTTCTTAATTTTTTCAAAGGTAAGATTCACATTCTGAGTAATCCAAAATCTTGTTTACTCTACTTTTCATTTTTTGGGGAATACTGTTACTCTCCTGGGCTTAGAGTTTGTTCAATATATGCCATTTTTTACAAATCAAAGATATTATTTTCTGAAATACAAAGGTAAATTTTTACTCAAAGTTTAACCTAGTTAGTGGTACTGATGTTTAATGCAAGTGTTCTCTGTTGTCAGTTGTTCTATGAACAGACAGTCATACCTGGTGGAATCTAGTTCCATGTTTTATTACTTCTGTGACCTCTTAAGTAAGTTACTTAAACCTCTGTGTGCATTGAATTGGAGTCAGTAATATAGTATCTAGGCAATGGAATAATTGTAATGATCAAAGGAGAAAGTGCTCGACAAGTTCTTAACATAGTATATTGGTAAGCAAAGGTTAGGTATTATTATTGTGATAATATCAATGCTATATTTTTATTCAATTATCAATTAATTATGCAATGATAGCTCAGTTAATCTTATTTGTTCTCCCTCACCTGCAAAAATCTCTTTTAATGGAAATTGGTCAAAGTCTTCTATTATAATATCAAACATATCCTAAGCTTTCAAGGTCAGGAAATGGGAGCACTTATTTCTCTGGTACTATCTATAGTATTAGGTGAGTATTACTGTTCTTTTAAAGGTCTAAGTATAATTATGTCTGGTTTTAATTGTGTGTTCTACCGCCTGATGCAGTACCAGGCACATAGTAAGTGCTTAATATTTAAATGCTAAATAAACTAGTATATTTATGCAATGAAAACACATGCCCCTATTTAGAAAGAAGGAACTTTCTTCTGAAATTATTTTTGTAGGATACAGAACCATATTACTTGAATGTTTATTATGTTAATTTAAAAATCCAGCACTTTTGTGACTATAGCTCATCCATCCAGGAAGCAGACCAATCAATTTCCATGTCAACATATTTCAAGAGAGGCCTCATTAAAAGGAAAAAAATAAAATAAAAGGGGGTGAAATGATTGACTTCAGATAAGCAAAGAAACCTAGAGCTAAAACCAAAATACTTTCTCTGAGAAACATCAAACCGATTTCTGCCTGATATATGGAAGGACATCTGGGAATTAACAAGAAATGACAAGAGAAATTCTCTTAGAAATCGCAGTAGCTTCAGGACTACTGAAAACTAGAGGGGCAATTGCAAAGCAATCTTAAAGTAATTAGTGGTCAAATTTAAATCTTAAACCACAAGTGCATTTCATCCCTTGCAGGATAAACACAGGCTGAATCTAGGGGAGATAAATGTTTTTCCTCTCAGATAAAAACTACAGACTACAAAAAAGTCGAAAGTTAGAGGTTCTTAAGAAATAATAGGCAAATGAGATAAGTAAGGACCAACTCAAGCATATCTTACAGATATAACGTGGCTTATTTTCTCTTCTTCTTGCCCTGCTCCTTGGCCTCAAACATAAAGTCTTCCAAAGTGAGTGACTACTGATGCCAGATTTTGTGTGTTTCTTTTTCTTTTATTTTTTATTTCTTTTGCTTGAAAAGCAAACACTCCAACTTCTTTTGTATGCCTCATCTAACCCCCAATTCACAAAGCCCCTGCAGTTCCTTTTTCTTCTTTTACATCCACACCCTTTCTTTGGAATCATATTCCTTCCATCTTCTCATATGAGTCTTTTTGCAGTTTTAGATCAGGGCTGGGTTTGAACCCGCCACCTTCGGCATATGGGGCCGGTGCCTTACTCTGTTGAGCCACAGGTGCCGCCCCTTATATAAGTCTTAACAGCTTGTTTCTTCTCTTTCCTCCTGTCTTTCTAATTTCCCTTTCTTCTCTTTTTCCTTTCTTTTTTCTTTTTCTTCCCATTATTTCCTCTTATTTCCCCCTCTTTCTTCACCTACTAGACTTCTTCCTCATTTTTCTATTACTTCCCCCTCCATCACTCTATCCATTGTGACTGGGTACAACTGTGATGCTTAGAGCTTATGCATTTTGTCCTGTGTCAAGAATACCTTTTACCCACTTGAACAAGATCAATCTATATTTGTGTAAGATTAGAGGAAACATTGCATAAGTTTCCTAGGGCTGCAATAGTGAAGTACTACAAAGTGGGTGGCTGAGAATGGCAGAAATATTTATTATCTCATAGTTCTGGAAGCTATAAATCAAGGTGTTGGCAGGTGCATGCATCCTCTAAGGCAATGGGAAAGGATCCTATGCACATCTCTCCTATCCTCTGTAGTCCTGGGAATCCCTTGCCATGTTGGTGGTCATCTTCTCCTTGTATTTTTTTTTTTCATATTGTCTTCTCTGCATGCTGGTCTGTGTTCAACTTTCCCCTTTGCATAAGGACACTGTCGTATTGGGTTAGGGCCTACCTTAGTAATCTCATTTTAACTCAATTACCTCTATAAAGACCTATTTTAAAATGAAGAAATATTTTGAATTAAGTACTGGGAGTTAGGACTTCAACATATCTTTTTTAGGGGGTCATACATCATTAAGTCAACATATAAATATTGTAGATATTTATTGGATTAGTAATGGTTCAATTCATATGGAAAGTGATTGAAAAATATAGAATACCTTAGCAAGTATAAAACATTATCATTATTGTTATTAGAAGCTGTATGATTTATTTGCAGTTAAATCTAAGCATTGAGTGGGTGATATGTTACTTTAATTTCTTGGCAGTTAAATCTAAGCATTGAATGGGTTATAAATGTTACTTTAAACAAAATACACTTGTTAAAAGCACCTTTAGTCTTTAAGCTACTATTTAATGTTTGCCTCATATTTTGCTAGAGAAAACTTTTGTAACTCTGTTTTCATAAAAGAATAAGTAGTCCTGAAATCAAGATTCACTTATAGCTAATGAAGCCTAAATAAAATGAGCTCATTTTTCCACTAAGTCCAGGGTACATCTACATAGTTCCCTGATCTCCACTGTGAATGGTTGCATTACTTTGCATGTCTTCACCTAAAGCTCCATAGTCAGAAAAACTATAAAAATGAAATCTTTACTCATATTTTGTTATGATAGTTTCAAAAAGATCTATAGAAAATCTCAAAGAGTCAAGTTCTTGATTCTCGTACTTGTGAGATGGTCAACAAGTATTAGATCTACCAGCATAGTTTGTCTCCAATCAAATCCAAGTGGGGAGGAAGAAAGGTCTCTGAATAGGAATCAAAGCTCCAGCAGTGGTTGAAGCTATTGTTAGGGTAGGGGGTGGCTTACAGCTTCAGAAGAACACTAAATGCTTTGAATATAAAACATAGGGGACACTGGAGGCTATTTTTGGCAGTCATAGTCCTGGATATATTCCAGTAACATGGTGGTCACTTGGGAACTCAGTGGGTTGTAATAAGACATAAGACCTCAAAAAGCTCCATTAAAAAGACTCCTCCAAGCCTTAATTAAACGAACCCTCAGGACTGAGGCCTTAACTTAGGTACCTTTTGAACAGAGTTATACAATCCCCCTGTGGCTTATCAGTTTAACAATATTTGAAGTGTTTGTGACAGAGGCAGTGGTCTTTTCACAGGTACATGCTGTCTCTAATTTTTAGTCTTCCTTATATTACAGCTTTTAATAAAATGGCAACTGTGTTGAATAAGGTAATAGTAATACTGATGTAGCTTGTATGTTGATGTCATCCAACAGTATATTCATGCCATCTTTTCATTACCTGACAAATCTACAACAGTGTCACACAGTCCCTCTCATCAGAGGAATGTACCTTAACTCACAGGTAGGTACAAAAGCAGCAGTCCACTTTCTCCTCTCAGCCCTCAAGTCAGAATCAGACGTAGATGTTGCGACACTAATTTGGTGGTGATGTTTTTTGAATTAACTTCTTTAGGAAAGAATGGGAAAAGTAATGTGTAGGTGGTCCTTGAGTCTCTGTGTGTGACTTTTGTGTGTATGTGTCTTTTTTGCAAGAGCGGATTTTTTAATAGGTAGTAGTGAATTATATATATAGAAACATCATCAAATAAGCGTGATGTGTGCTGTCACTGTTAATTCACACATAATGAACAATGACTGAATGATAATGGCTGTATAGCGAGCCCTGCCATATGCTCATTCTAGATGACTGTGGTAGGATGCTTCCTTAAATGTGGATGCCATGAGCTAGCCAGCAGCATTCCAAATAATCAGACCTTCTGCTGCTCTCATGCTTTCACAGGGATTTTAACTTTTGCAGTTAGTTGAATCATAATACTGAAATCAAATCCTCGAGGGTTTTATAGATGTGTACGCAGTGGAAGAGAAGAAAAAAGGGGGGAGATGTGGAGAGAATGAGATGACAAAAGAGAGAAAAAAATAAAATCCTCATGTTATCTTTTCCTATACCTTGAGAGGCAGCCTCTGAATTAGAAATGTCCTATTTACCACTGCTAATTCTCCCATCTGAAGGCATATTAGCTTCTGCTTTACACAATACTAATGACAGGGAGTATATTTAAGTGGACATTTCTTTCTGTAAAACATTCCAATATCCCCCTAAAGTTCAAAGTACAATGTGTTCCAATATGTATGTAAAGCCAAATTCGTCCTTCTATTGTGTTCTGTAAAATTAATTGATGATTTTAGCACTTACTTAACAATATTTACTCTGAACAAATGAAGGAACTACAAAAGTTGTTCTGGTTTAGTCCAAAGGACTGGATGAGTTACCTGGGGAAGGATACAGAGGAAAGCCCTTTTGGGATAGAGGAAGGAAATTAGACTTGTGTCTTATTATATGGGTTGGAACATTAACTTTATTACTCAGAGCCTTTAATATGAACCTGAAAATCTCAGAAACTTGATTTTTCTTCCTTATTGGATATTAGAGATGATATGAGATGGCAGAAGAGAGAGAGAGAAAAAAACCCTCATGTTATCTGTCCCTATGACATCTCAATATAAGATTTCTTCCTTATATTGAGATTTATATGAGATTATGTAAACTAAAGTGCTTAATGAATTATAAAGGTACTAGGATTCTGCTACTTAAAGTATGATCTGTGGATAAGAAGCCTGGTGTCTCTGGGGAACTTATAAGAAATGCAGAACCTCAGACCAAATCCCAGATCCATGTAGTCAGAATTCACATTTCAATAAGACTGTCAGGTGATTCTGATGCTCCTTATAACTTGACACTTTACTCTGTACCATGTGTGTATATTATATTTGTGTTGAGGATATTGACACATTATATCAAGATATCAAGCTTTTAATAGCCTAAACTATTTTTGAATTTTATCTGAAGAGAAGGGATATTATTGGTAAACAAACAAGCACCCTATCCCCAAAAATGTATGAATCAAAAACAAACAAAAACTTAAAAATAAAGAAAATCCGTAACCTATACTGACATATCTCCTCAAGGTATTGCCCTGAGTACATACACAGTTGGTCTAAACGCATCCACCTTTTATATGAACCTTTTTTTTTTTTAAATTAAATCACAGCTGTGTACATTAATGTGATCATGGGGCACCATACCCCGGTTTCATAGACCGTTTGACACATTTTCATCACACTGGTTAACATAGCCTTCCTGGCATTTTCTTAGTTATTATACTAAGACATTTATATTCCACATTTACTAAGTTTCACATATACCCTTGTAAGATGCACTGCAGGTGTAATCCCACCTATCTCCCTCCCTCTGCCCACCTTCTCCCTCCCTCCCCTCCCATTCCCTCTTCCCCCGATTCTTAGGGTGTATCTGGGTTATAGTTTTCATGTGAAAGCCATAAATTAGTTTCATAGTAGGGCTGAGTATAGTGGATACTTTTTCTTCCATTCTTGAGATACTTTACTAAGAAGAATATGTTCTAGCTCCATCCATGTAAACATGAAAGAGGTAAAGTCTCCATCTTTCTTTAAGGCTGCATAATATTCCATGGCAAACTCAAGATTATTTTTAAAAGTGGCTTTGTTAAGTACTTCCATTACTTCAGGTTTCATTAGGGGGACCATATGAAATATCAATATTTGACAATTTTTGACCCGCAGAAATTGAATCTAGTACTTTTAATGTGTTGATCTACTTGGAATTTATTCTAGTATGAGATATGAGGTCATGTCCAACTTAATGCTTTTACAGACAACAACCCAGTTGAATAATTCATCTTTTCCCACTGATTACTTATGACATCTTCCAATACTAATTTTGCAAATGTCTGTTTCTGACTTTCAGAACTCTTTCAGTGATCTGCCTACTCATTTACTGTATTAATTATTAAACTGCTGTGTTAATTATTTATGTTATAATATCTCATTATTTTTCTTCAGAACGTTCCTCTCTTTTGTTTTCTTGTGTGAATTTAGAATTTTCTAGTCTATTTCCTGAAAAGCTAATGATAGTCCTGTTTGCATTTTTGTTTCGGTCACTTTTAATTTATGAATCAACTGAGAGTGAATTGCCCTTTTTAGTATGATTCATTTTCTGAACTAGCTTTTTAACTGTTTCTCAGTTCTCCAATCTATTCATTCTGTGGTCTGCCACCTTACCGATCTGCCTCAGACATCCTCTTCGTTAAATCATCTCTCTGAGTTTCCCTCATCCATACCTTTTCTTTGTTTTCCTTTTACTCCCTTTAGAAACCTGTCATGTGCTTCTCTCACCCCTTCACTAACTAAAAGCCTCGATAGAGCCCCTCGTCCATCCAAGTCACATCTTCAAGCGAAACCCCCCTGGGCTATGGTGACACTCCACTTTTCTCTCCTTTTCGTGAAATCACTGCTCTACTTCACTAGTCAACTCTCAATTATGCATGACTTTGGTGACATCACACATATTTAACCTGAGTGGCTTAGGTTTAAAAAAGCAGATAATCAAACATTAATTATATGACATTAACCCCCAAATCCCTGTGGTTGAAATAATGACACATATTCAAATTTCTATCAATTTGCACCTACATATGCCTTAAATTCTTGCATCTCTATTTATTTATTCAATCTATCAATGTGTATGGGAGGTCTACCAAGTGCCAGGCACTCTGACAGTTCTTGGACATTTATATTAGTCCAATTAAGCTAAGATAAGCAGCAATGACAAATCACCCCAAATTACAGTGGTTTACGACTAGAAAGGTTTATTTTTTGCTCACATAACATGTCCATCCCATTCAGCTTTGAGTCTGCTCCAAATCTTTATTTTGAGACTCCTTTCATTCCAGTTTAAAGGAGCTGCCCGACCTGGGATATGCTGGTCTTGTGGCACAGGAAAGAGCAATGGTGACACCATGCAAAAACTCTTTAAAGCAGAAATGCTTTAAACTCTTAAAACTCTTAAAACTTAAAAGAGTTTTAAACTCTTAAAACTCTGCTCAGAAATGGCCCATGTCAATTCTATGCATATTAATTGGCCCAAACCAGACATATGACTAAGCTTGATATGGATGGGACCAGAAATGTGATGTTTCTAGGGAGAAATGTGGTAGGGAGGTACTGTTCAGCAAAAGCCGCAGAATATTTCTTAACAAACAGTACAATCACCACAGCAATAAAGCGGTGAAAAAGACAGATATGGTACTGATCTCAGAGAGTTTATAACCTAGCAGAAAACACAAACATTAGCCAAATAATATTAAGAAAACATAAAATGGGTAGGTCAACACAGCTGGGGTGGTTTAAAAGACCCCCTTTGCACTACCACCAAGAAACATTTGAGTGTTTACAAAAATTAGGCACATCCTGGTCAAATGCTTTGAATAACATAAAGTCATTCAAAACTCTGGGACATACTAATTTGACCAAAATAAGCAGAATTAGTATGCTTCTATTTTGTAGATTATCTGCATCTAAATAACAGTATGATCTTCTCAAAAGCTCAGTATTCCATAATTCCTTATTAACAGGTTTTTCCATATGACAATTCAGAGATAACTTTATAATTGCACTATGGTGTTGACAATTTCATTGGTTCTGAGGTGCTCTACATGACAACTAGTATTGGCACTGGGATATACCTTTCCACAAATGACAATATGCATCTGGATATTTACACTACCTATATATTTGTACAATATGTGTGATATATGTTGCATTTTTTTTTTTTATTATTTGGGATTTATTGAGGGTATAAAGAATTAGGTTATACTGTTTGTGGTTTTTAGGTAAAGTCCATCTTGTAATTGTGTCCCACCTCCAAGAGGTATGCCATACACTGTGACCCCCCCAACCCCCTCCCTCTTCCAGTCTCCCCGATCCCTCATTCCCCTACCCCCCAGCATGTATTAGATCATCTGCTGCCTTAAAATTAGAATTGAGTGCATTGGCTTCTTGTTTCTCCATTCTTGCGATGCTTTACTAAGAAGAATGTGTTCCACCTCCATCCAGGGTAATACAAAAGAATGTAGGGCTATTCTCAAAAGAAGTGAATAGTAATTATGGAGCAAAGGAGTGGTGTAACAATTTCAAATGTGGATACTCTATCCCCAACATCTAATTATTAGATAATTTCTATTTTCATAAAGCAATATTACTCTTAATTATTTACTGAGAAATAAATGACTAAACTAAGAATGATGCCAGGGTCCTAGTCTTGCTTTCTTAATAGACGCCTCAGAAGAGAGCCTTTGTAATTCCGGTCCCATACCATATGTTTCTGTTGACATTAAAGCGCTTAGTTCCAAATGAGTTGGCTTCATTCAAGCATCTTAATTCAAGAGTAGATGATTAGATCTTAAGCTAAAAACCTATTAGGATGTAAGCACTTGTATTTTTGAAAGGTATTAAGGGAACATCATGGTGTGGTTATAGATAAATCCTCCATAGTGGGTTGGCAAACATCTCATTTGATCTTTGAATATTACAGACCAGCTTTCTATCCAAGCTAAATACCAAACAAGAAAGCCTCCAAAGGTTTGTTATACAATCCACACAATGTGCAGTATCTGCTTTATCCTTTACTAGTGGTAGTTTCAGAGATCCTATCTCTGAACGGGGATAGTCAGAGAGGACCCAGTATCTTTGACATGCAAAAAAGCACTCTGAACAAGATTCCAGGATCAGAGCAGGAACCCACCTTAACGGGAATTTTAAAGGGAATGCCACATGATGGTGAGCTCATGCACCCATGAGGTTTCTTAGGAGGCACGTGCTACAAAGTGGTCAGTGTGAGTGGAGAAGGACAAATCACACAGATATCTTCGATTCCTTTGAGAAGGCACACACCGATCTAAATAAAACCCATTGCTGTGATTGTTCCTGCTTTTATTTAGCCACATGTGTGGTCCAAACTAATAGGATTCTCCCTCTTCCCCTCGCCCCTTCCAGTTAATTTGCCTTAGTCTCTCTAAGCCTCTCATCAGCAGGGCATGGCAACCTTCATATAGGGAATGTGAAAATCATTTGATAACCACCTGCCTAATGTTTTGGCAGATCAGTGTATTTGTTTAGCTTATAGCTCTCCTACCAAGTTGGACTCCTCATCAGGAATAGATGTGTCCACTAGAGAATAGGGAAGAATACTAAATCCAAGGATTGAGATTTCCTAATTACATTCTGTCAGGTGACACTCCTAAAGAAAGACAAGATTAACTTATCATTATCCAACCTCAAAGGCACCTGCTAGCCATGAATTTGTTCCTTCCTTCCTCCCTCCTTCCCTCCCTTCTTTCCTTACTTTCTCCTCCTTCTTTTTCTCTCTCCCTCCTTGCCACTTCCCCTCTTTTTTCTTTCTTCTATTCTTTTATGTGAAAAATACCAGCAATGCAATAAAACAGTTAAGGTGGGCTTTGTCAAAACGGCGTGAGGAATTTTAGTAGCTCAAGGCCTCTAACTATAAAATCCCTTGGTGTTTTACCGCTTGGTGCCCTTCACTGTTGACAGCTCCTACTCATTAGAAACACTGATGACCATGATGGGATAAGAAAGGAATGCTTTATAAGGACAGGAACGTAAATTGCTGCTGGAGAAAAAGTCAGATTTATATGTCAAAGTACTTATTGACTTAAACATGAAAAATAAGAGCAGACATGCCAGATTAACCTGTATTGATAATACCTCTTAACTGCATCCTTCCTCATCCCCAAGGAGCTTTAAGTACCATAAAGATAGTATCTGGTCCAGACGTACAAATTAAAACAGGACTATAGGTTCAGAACTTGAAAGAAATAAGGTCATACTTGAAAGAAATTGGGCTTCATGAAGATACAAATTTTCATGAAAGTGCAAATCAAAACATCAAGCACCATGATCCTGATAGGAGTGAGGGTGGATAATAGAAGGTGCCTTACAACAGAAATATTCCCCTTAAGGTGAGTTTTTAGAGTCTAACCTAAATGGAGGATTAAAGTAATGTTGAGTCATGGGAAGTTAATCAGATTATACAAACATGCTAAAATACTATGATTCTTATGTGGTAATTGGCTGTTTGGACACTGACTCTTTTATTTGAGGAATAAAGCAGTAAATACTTTGTGGCCAGTTGACAAACTACTGTCAATGTATTTTAGCTCAGAAATGGTATTCTGGGTTTGTTTTTTAAAAAAGTGCTTACCTTTTACTGACACAGACTTTAAAAGTCCTTATCTTTTAGAGATATGAAGTAAGATATTTATGAATAATTGGCCAAAAGTTCATCAATATTGAATCCGGGTAGATGGGCACATTAAGGTTTGGGATATTATTCTTAATATTTTTGTATGTTAGAAATGCTTCATAATAAATTTTTAAAAGAAAATGAATTATAATATGCCAAATATACAACAATGTAATGAAGAATAATCTAGTAAACATTTACCTACCCATTATGCAACTGAAGATTTAAAACATATAAATGCCCTTGAAAAAAATTAGAAAGCAACTCTTCTACCTTTGCAGCATCCACCAGGAGGGTAGCTGCTGGTGTCAACACGTTCAAGTTGGTAGCGCCTCAAACGTTTGCTCCAGCTGAGCAGATCTTGGATTCAGGGTGCACCTAGGCAATGTGGTGCCGTGAAGGTGACTCAGGCTTGGGAAGCAGGAACATCTGGGCCGAAATTCCTATTCTAAATACTACAGCTCTCTGTAAAGTCACAAGCTTCTTTGAGTGTCATTGCCTCATCTGTAAAAAATATGATGAGTAATACCAGCTTTGCAAGTACAATTCCAAAGATTGCAGACAATGTAAATCACATGGCTGACACTGGGTTAAATGTAACTATTTTATTCAATGTTTTTAAAAAAGACATTTTAACATGTCCCAGTTGAAATACGTGACCCTTTATGAAAAAGCAGTAAATACTTTGTGGCCAGTAGGTAAAACAAAGCCATTTTGCTGCTTATCAAAGAAAACGAAATCATCACCTTGAAAACATCTTAGTAGCACCCCAGAGAGAGAAGGACAGCTAGAGTCATTATGAGTTGTGGGGTGATCTGATTTAAGGTGGATCTTTCAATACAGGGTTGGGGGACACGTAACTAGAATTGGGCAAAGTTTATTGTGTTTAAAGATATGACACAGAATGGGAAAGTTTTCAAAGTAAAAAGTTAAAACTATCTATTGTTCTAGGAAAGGACAAATAGATTTGGGGGAAATTCTTGAAGTAATTAATAATATCATCTTCAACTTCTGCTTTCTGGGCAAGAGTTTCCTGGGATAGTGAAGTCAGCTTAATGCAACTCAAATAGCAAAGTTGTGTTAATGTAAATAGGAAGCTGAGTGAGTATAGATGGTTTTTGTTCTCATTTATTTAGGAGGCTTTAAGAAATATTTTTTATCTTTCTTTTACTTTTATTTTCCTGCTCCAATGTGAAGAAGGGTTATCTGATATAACAATGCACTTCAACAAAATTAAGTTCCTTTATGTATTTCAACAAAATTACGTTCAATTTCTACTCACATATTATTGCTTTTTATCAAGTCATTTAAATATTTCAATAAATAGACTGTCATTAGAACGCAATTGCAGCTTGATGCTGGTGGTCCTCAACTTGGCCTGCACATTAGACTCACTTGGGGAGATTTTTAAAGTCTTGAAGCCCAGGTTCCACCTCAGACCAATTAAATGAGAACATCTGAAATGGGGCATGGGTATCAGTAAGTTTTAAGTTCTTCCAGTGATTGAAATATTCATCTAAGATTAAGAACCACTGCTTGAAGCATAGGTGGAGAAATAAAATCATGACAGGGAAATTATAGAACCTTGGTTAGACCCTGACACTAACTACTGACTACTGAAAGTTGAAGCAACTTTCCAATTTAGTATAAATATTAATAATGTCACAAGCATCATGTACAAGCATCCTGCTCTTTAATGTACAGATTCAAATTGTATCAATTTCTCAGTGACTTAAACTTTCATGGTAACCCTCATCATTGATTACCTGTTCCACAAACTTTCTTTCCTTCACTGGCTTATCACAGTGCTGTGCCTTTGTTTCACTCTGGCATTGACCCATACTGGAACAACTCTCTTCTTTGGTTTGTACACACATTCCTTCCTCCTAGCACTCCCCCAACCTCACAAATATTGATATAAAACTTATGCAGATGTAGCAGACTTTGCTGGAGGTTGGGAAGATGAGCTGGAATATGGCAGAAACATAAAAACCTTAATGTAGTACATTAGCAAGTGATATCCATGGTGTGACAAATCCTTTATCCACCTTGCTTGCTGTACACCTTTACCCACCTTTGTATCCCCACTTTATTTCTTCTGTGCCCCTCTTTCAGAAGAAAATAAAAATACCTTCCCTTGTCTTATGCAGACCATTCCTCTTGTTTTTAGCCCCATTCCCACACTCAGCTTTGGAATTCCCCTTAAAAATCCAAAGATTCATTAATGTCCTTTGATATAAAATGAAGGCATTCTTCTGGATCTCACCTTCTCTATCCCCACTAGAACCTTTAAGGAAAAAAAAGCACTTCAGAAATGTCACTATCACTCTCATGGGAATTATGACAATTCCTTTCCAACCTCTTAAAATATATAAATTGTTAAAGCAATTTTAATTTCAAATTCAAAATGTTTTCTGTTACAATAATTTGCCTTAATTCAGCCAATAATTATGCCTGGTTTGGTAGGTACTGTGAGATAAAGAACTAAATGGATGAAAAATCAGTTTAATTGAGAACATAAAACAGACTCATATGACATAATTAAATTATAATACGAGAGACTGTTTGTCCAAGAATTTATTTCAGTTCATTGACATTCACTTTTCTTTGATCCATATTTTCACATAGTTTAATGTTTACAAAGAACCAGGCTTTTTCTTAATCTCATCTATGGTTACATATGTAGTCAAACCACAAATTATATACTTTTTTAATTTTTAGTCACGTTTTCTGTAACTTCACTCGTCAAAAGACCAGTGAAGATTTTAGAAGATCTTCAGATGAATATCAATAGATAATGTCCATTTCTAGGTTAGGTACCTGGATCAACCTTCCTTCTATGCACAATTTAAAATATTGTGTACAATATATGAAAATCAAAATTTTAAATCCATCAAAAAATTCTCAAGAAAGGAAAGAGCTTTCAGCCAAGGAACTGAGGTCATCTGTTGAATCAGATGGACTTGAACTCCTGCTTTTACAATCTCCAAGGTACAGAGAATGAGAGACAAATCCCAGAGCCCACCAAGTAGAGATCTCACAAACCTGAATCTCAAAGAGCTAAAATTTCAGAGTAAAAGTGAACTACAAATAATCCTGCCATTTCTCTTTTCCTCCACCCTCAACAAGAAAATGGAAGAAAGTATACTGCTTTTCACCTTGATGCTGAGTGAAGGTGAGAAGAGGAAAAGAAATCACTACTGAGAACTTGTAACTACAGATGATCTCAAATGTGTAGCATGAATTCCTACTCCCTTCGTGGTTAAAAAGCCTCAAGCCAAGAATTTAATTCAGAATGTGACCCCTGATTACTTGCACCATTAGGTGCACAGTAGAAGCAAATATAGATCCTTTCTGAGGCATACATCTTTCTAAACCCTAAAGAGTTTGTATGTATATAATTCCAAGAATATTGAGCATACTACAATCAAAATTAAATGCACAAGGAAATACGGCACCATGAGCGATAACTAAGAACAAATAAACACAGCAGACACAAGTTCATAAGGATGTCAGATCATAGATGTTTCAGATACAGGATATAAAAAAAAGTATAATAAGCTTTAAGAAAATAAATTATAAATTTAAAAATAAGTAGAAAAAATTATAAAATATAACCAACTGGTTTTTTGAGAACAAAATTGAACTTACAGAAATAAAATATAAAATTCATAAAATAAAAAACTCAAAGGAATAAGAGTTGGTTTATTTAGATGTGATAATAGCATGTTGGTTCTGTGCACAAACACACAAATAGATATTTTTATAAACTAGAGATGATTTCTAAGGTATTTTCTAAGGTTATTTCAGATGAAATTACACGTTATCTAGCATTTGCCTGAACATTTTTTTCTAAGAAAAACTTGTTTAAAGTATGTAGATGGAGAAAGATAAGATTACGAAAATGTTGATAATTATTGAAGTTGAGTAATGGACACATGAAGTTTTGTATACTATTTCCTCTGCTCTTGTATATGTCTGAAAAATTATATAATAAGTTTGTTTATGTGAGAGACAGAAAGCATATTTACCTAGTTAGCGTGAGCACAGATTTGTTACTGTGTGCATTGAATTAATTTTTAAGTATAATTTTAAAGTATATGATTATCCTAAATATTTTCAAGTCATGTTACTATATGTATGATACACTTATAAATTCTTACAGGCTGATACAAACTATAAATAGATGTTACGTAGAAAAAAAAAGAAAGAGGTTTGATAGTAGACTAATAAAAATCAAAGAGAAAAATAGCAAACTGCAAAAGAAACCTGTAAAAATTATCCATAGATCAGCACAGGATAACAAAATGAGAATAAAAAAAAATGAAGCCAAAGACATGGGGAGATAATAATAATAAAGTGTAATATAGGTTTGACTGGCATCTCAGAAGGATAGGAGAAAGAATTATCAGAGGTGGTATCATGAGAGATAATGCTTTAAAATTTTCCAGAAATGATGAAATGTACCAACTCACAGATTCAAGAAGCCAAATTAATCCCAAACAGTATGATTAAAAAGATATTCATACTTAGACATGTTATAGTGAAACTAAAAACAGAGAGAAAGCATTACATACAAGCAAATCCCTAGCCAAAATTAAGAAATGACTTTCAAGAAGCCATGCAGCAAAGGCATGCTCCTCGGGGTGCAGCTTTCTCAGCAACTAAAGTTGGAAGAGAGTGCAATGATATTTCCAATATGCTGTGGAAAGATAGCTGACAACCTGAGCTTCTATCCCTACTGGTGATGAAGATTAAATCAAAACATTTTCAGGTACAGAATATCTGAGCTGATTTGTTGCCAGCCAGCTCTCTAATGACAATTCTAGAGGTCATTCTTCAGGCTTCAAGAAAATGAATGTTACCGAATCAAACATCTTAGAAGCAAGAGAAAAGAAGAGCACAGAAAGTGGCAAATATGTAATTAAATCAAATTATGTTTTGGCTTTATAAAACAATAGATAGTATCAGGCCAATCTCATGCAGGAACATAGCATAAATCTTACATACAGTTTTATAAAACCAAACTAATGGTGTCCCAGGAGAATAAAACATAATGACCAAAGTGGGTTTATTTCAGGAATGCAGGGTTGATTTAACCTTTGAAAATCAATACACACAGTGACAGATTAATGGAGAAAAATTATATGATCATCTCGATAGAAGCCAAAGAATATTTTCTAAAATTTGACATCCATTTCATGATCTAAATTCTAAAGAAGATTAAAATTTCTTATGTCAATTAGCAATAGAATGTGACTTTCTTAACCCAACACAAGGCATCTATAAAAACTTGTAGTAAGTATCATACTTAATGATAGATAAAAATGTTAAGACCATGTCTTTGAAGATCAGGAAAAAGACAAAAATGTTTACTATCATCCCTTTTATTCAAACTTATCCTATACATCCTAGCCAGCACAATAAAACAAGCAAAAGTAATAGAAAATGAAATAAATCATTAGAATTGTCAGTTGCAGATGATATGCATGATTAAGAACACAGAACACCTCTCCCAAAAATAATACAGATTTGTTACTGGAATTGATGAGTGAATTTGGCAAGTTTGACAGATGAAAACCAATTCAGAAAAATCAACCACATTCCTATACACCAGTAACAAACAGAACAACAAAACACCATGCAGCACTGAAAATGAACACCTGGCAGTTATACACACCAACTCCACGAAGCTCACAAATGTAAGGACGAGTGTAACAAGAAAGCCTTGAAAGAGTGTGTCCCGCACCATGCCATCTACACTCGGTTCAAAAACAAGAACACTAAGCTTAATTTAGGATTGAGGAATGTGTATATAGGCGAAGGAATGAAAAACAGGGAGTGTTTACAACAAAAGTGAGGATGTTGGGAGAAGGCAGAATATACAGTTAAGGGCATATACAGCCCTTGTAATATTATCTTTTAACTCGGATGAGCTTATTTTCATTTTAAAATTAAGAATGTACACATATTTTTATACTCTTCTGACATATTTCACAGTTTTTAAAAAGTCAAAGAGTGAATGAGGATAAGGACGAAATTTGGTAAATGCTAAATGCCTGCACAAGGAGATGGTAGCTAGATCATCTAAGCCCCCGTCCCCCAGAGATTCATTCTGTGTTTTCCACCATCTGATTATGAAAACAGAGCTTTCTCTCTGGCATGGGGTTAGGTAACTCCTATTTGGATTGCTCACCGATTCTCAGTTTACCACGATTACCATTAAGCTATGACTTTTAAAACCCCATTTTCATTACTTCCTGCCAGCCATACCTGTATGTCAATTTCTTCATGATCTTCTAGATAGTGCAACTTGAATGACCTACTGTAACTTACTATAGCTCTGGTTTGATGATTTATGTAGAGTTTATGAATATCCTCCTGAAATCTGTACTCGCTTCCATGGTGAGTCCCTTCGTTGTCTCGGTTTTAATATTATCTGTGTTTTTTGCATCTCTTGTGAGTTGCAAGTTCACATATCCAAATGCCTCCTTGATATCTTAATTTGGATATTTCCTTGGAATCCCAAACTAACACATAAAATATATGATTTTGCCTGACTGGGGGAAATAAAAATCATAAGCATGTTTGAAAAAGGACAAATAATTGTGCTTTGCTGGTCTTAGTGGGGGGGGGGGGGGGCTGAACAGAAAGTTAGAAGATATGACTAGAAAAATAGTTTAGGACCATACATTGAAGAAACTTTGGTATTTTCCTTAACAGTTTGGACTTCGTGGACAATAGAGACTGATAAAGGAATTTTTATTTTCTGTTCATTTATTCATACAATACATATTAATTGAGGATCTACTATATGTTATGTACTGTGGCAAAGAAGATGCAGTCCCATGTCAGAGTTCCTGTCCTCATGGAAATTAGTCTTTCATGAAAGATGTGCTATCTGATGTATATTTCCAAACAATAACTTTGTAAATGTGGACATTGATTTAAAGGATGAGACTAGTGAGAAAAGTTGGGAGGGAAGAATGCTGAATGCCTAAACTAAAGTAGCTGGGAAGTAAAGATGAAGACAGATTCCTGGCAGTGTTAAGAGCAGAATGCGTTGGAACTGGTATCAAGTTAGAATCAATGGGATGGAAAAGCATGGCCAAGAAAGGGACAGAGAGGGACGGAGAGGAAAAGCATGGCCCAAGAAAGGGATGGCACCAAAGTTTTCATCTGGCTCAGGAGGTTCAGGGACTGGCAGTGCCTTTACCAGAGGTGGGTGATGTGGCAGGAGGAGCAGGGTGCGTAGGCAGGGGACACCTGACTTGGTTTTAAACAGTGTAGCTGAGATGCCTATGGAATGTTCAGGAAGGAGGCTCAGTAGCTAATTAGAAATAGGGGGTGTGTATTAGGACAGAGGATAGAGGCATTGGTTTGGGAATCTACCCACAGCAAATAATAGTTGAGCATGGGGGATGGAGGCAGGTTAACACGGAGATTGCCATGGAGGAGAGAAAGTTATCATTCATATGGCACATGGAAGAACAAACTTGGTGCTGGCAAACCAACTATTCTCAGCACTGCTGTAACTGGCTATGAACCTTGAGCTCCTTTTCCCAAAATCCTATGCATCTGCCTCTCACTGTTCCGTTATGTCTCCTGGGAAGGACAGAAACAATACCGCATGTAGGCAGAAGAGTCATGGGCTGGTGGGATTTGATCTCTGAAATGTTTGCCTGCCACCACAGCTGGCTGAGTCACAATGGGGCTCTGGGTTACAGCACGCCCCAGCAGACTGTAAACACTATACCTGCTGGATGTAACACGTTTGTAGTTATAAATATGATTAGTGCCATCGTTAATAATAAAATAGCTGCACATAGTTTGTTGAATTGTATCTTTCTAAAAAGATATGTTGGCATCCTAACCCCCAAAACCTCAGGATGGGACCTTACTTGGAGCAGGACCTTTCCAGGGGTAATCAGGTTTAAGTGAGGTCATTCAGGTACGCCCTAATCTGAGCAGTGTCCTATGAAAGGGGGAAATTTGGACACAGACACACATACAGGAAGATGCCACCTGAGGAGAAAGGCAGAGATCAGGGTGATGCCAAGACAGGAATGACAAAGATTACCAGCAAGCCCCCAGTAAGGGAGAGGCATGGAACAAATTCTCCCTCATAGCCCTCCAAGAAAACCAGCTCTGCTAACCCCTGCTGACCTCCAGAACTCTGAGACAGTGAACTTCTGTTGTTGAAGCCCCTCAGTTTGTGGCCCTTTGTGATGACAGCCCTGGTGAACTAACACATGGTGGCATGTTACTTAACATTGGACCAAAGGTACCGTGCTTGCTCCTTCTCATTAGATGCTCACAGTGGCCTCCTGTGGGAGACATTATCAGTGACTCCTTTCACATTATCAGAGATCCAGATTCCTATGTTATAAGACATAGGACACAGAGATTGAAACGGAGAGAACATCAGGAAATTCCAAGGTGCAGCACAGAGTATGAAACAGCACAGAGGGTGTGGCAGGACTCAGGGTCAGCCTGCTGTGTTTCAGCACTCTGGGAAGGCATGGCAGGACCCAGGGTCAGCCCACTGTGTTCCAGCACTGTGGGATGGCCTGGTAGGACCGAGGGTCAGCCCACTGTGTTCTAGCACTGTAGAAGGCTGTGGAAGGACCCAGGGTCAGCCCACTGTGTTCCAGCACTGTGGGATGGCCTGGTAGGACTGAGGATCAGCCCACTATGTCCCAGCACTGTGGGAGGCAGTGGAAGGACCCAAGGTCAGCCTACTGTGGTTCAGCACTTGTGGGAGGACGTGGCAGGACCCAGGGTCACCCTGCTGTGTTCCAGCACTATGGGATGGCCTGGCAGAACCGAGGGTCAGCCCACTGTGTCCCAGCACTGTGGGAGGCCCAGGGTCAGCCTGCTGTGTTCCAGCACTGTTGGAGGGTGTGGCAGGACCCAAAGTCCCACTGGTGTGTTACAGCACTACGGGCAGGACCCACGGTCAGCCTGTTGTTTTCCAGCACTGTGGGAGTGTGTGGCGGGACCCAGGGTCAGCCCACTGTGCTCTAGCACTGTGGGGCAGCCTGGCAGGACCAAGGATCAGCCCATTGTGTTCCAGCACTGTGGGAAGGCGTGGAGGGACCCAAGGTCAGCCTGTTGTCTTCCAGCACTGTGGGATGGCCTGGCAGGACCGAGGGTCAGCCCACTGTGTTACAGCACTGTGGGATGGCCTGGCAGGACTGAGGGTCAGCCCACTATGTTCCAGCACTGTGAGAGGGCATGGAGGGACCCAGGGTCAGCCCGCTGTGTTTCATTCCCAGCCTGGCAGTTATGGCTGTGTGGTCCAGGGCAAGTTCCTTAACCAACTCTGCATGCACCTCAGTGTGATAGAGAAAAAAAATAATATCTGAGATTCTCCTGAGGGTGAAATGAGCTAATTCTTGTGAAATGTTTAGTGCAGTGCCTGATGTATTACTATGTGCTGAAAAAATGGTAGCTATTTTAAAATAATTATTCACGGGAAATTACAAGGAAGCGGAGAAGCCCTTTGATAATTCTGAGGGTTATATAAGCATGGTTGCCTTTCCTAAGTGCTGTTCAAAAGGTCTGAACCAATGCATTGTGTACATTTAATGGCCTCTAGGTGTCTGTGCTGGGGATAGATGGTAAAAATTTCTGCTTATCCCACAGGTAGACATGGCCACTTATGATTCTACTCCAAGGCCCATTCAGTCATCTTTGGGGAGGAGGTCTTCTCTTGAGGTCAAGCCCATCTTGACTCCCCCCCCCCAACTCATTGTGGCAATGATAAGGGTTAAGGCTGCAGCCTTAGATATGAAGCAGAAAAAAAGAGAAAGAATTGGCAGTTATATGCAACTGGGAATTAATCAGTTAAAAGGTCAGAATGGGAAACATGGGTTTTGATATAGATGGATCACACATGCTTTGAACTTTAAAATCACTGCGTAAGGTTTCACTATAAGCAAGTTTGCCATAAAGGGATTTCACTACACAAATAACAAGAAATGTAATCTCCATCCTGAATTTTAAAAATGCAATTAAAATTGGTGCAGACCCACTGAGCCTTGCCAAATTCTGCTTTAAATAACAGTTTGGAGAATCACAAACTTCAATTACTTTTGGCAAAGTCTTGGTTTTCCACAAGGCACTATAGGTTATTAAATGTCCTAGCTATTTAGCTTGCTAATGAATAGTTTATCCTACACTCAATTAGGCTGGTTTTCCCTCCATTTTTTTTTTTCTTTCTTTGTCTTTTTTTGCAATCCACTCAAAGAATTGATGATAATTAAGGCAAAGCTGTCAAAGGTCCAGATTTTTTATCCAAGATATCTTTATAGTTCTAAGGTTACCTAGGATAGAAATCTGGACTTCCTCTTGTAAACTTATTATCTATCTTCCACATCAGAACTGGCAATCATAATGATGGTAATAGTGAGAATAATTGCTGCTGTATGTTCTATATAACACCTTCCAGACCATTCTACATATTTCACATTTTTCTCTTAATGCCTTTGAGTAGTAGACAAGCAGCAGATTTACTATTCTTTTTGAAGTCAGTGAGGCAAAGGAGGTTAAGTGAAATGTTCCCAGATTATAAACCTTATGAACAAAGCAGAATAAAACATCAACAGGTAATGTGGTGTTAATTCTCTTTTTTGCTCATTGCACTGAATCCAGTTCCCTGGTTTCTGTCTTGCTGTCAGGTGACTCAAGAATTGGATCAGGGAATGAGAATAGTATTTTCAGATATTCTCATTGCCAGGGTGTCGAGATCTGATCTGTAGGGCAGCAGTCCCTTCCTGATCTATACTGTGCTTGTTTATTTCATGGTCACACTAGAATCAGGAAAGATTGTGGCCCCAGGGATTTTTGACATTTAGAGAGAAGGTTAAGAGTGGGCACAGACCCTATGCCATCCCACATATGCATACCTATAAAATGTATTTTAGAAAAGGCAAAATTAAAACCATCAATAACAAAACAACTAACCAATCAGAAAAAGAGGCCAATTAGAAAGCTCTTAAATATCTCTCATCTCCTGCTGCAGCTCCAAAGTGAGACCACTTTGGGGGTTCTGAATCACACCCAGGCCAATTTAACTTTTAACCTCATCAGCCTCTGCTGGAAACTAGGGAGGAAGCTTCAGTGTGTGAGAGATAGAGAGATGTGGGAGATACAGCCTGCCCTTTGCAGAGACTTGTGGTCACAAACTGCTCCCAGCTCCACCCCAGCCTGGATCAGGTGCCTCATACATAAGAGAGCTGTCATTTCAAAAGCAAACTCATCATCACTGTTATAAGAAAAAAAATCTAGACAAAGTAGGCCCAACTGGTGAGCCAAATACCTGTGTCACTCTACCCAGAGGGGCTCAAAAGAATGATTTCCAAGTTCAGCCACTCCTTCCTTCAACTCTCACTCCAAAGCTCTTCTCTTTCCGTGGCCCCACTTAGCATTCGACTAAATTGATTCAGGTATTGGCTCCTTATGGCAGAAGGGGCAACGTGTCAGCCTGGAGCTGGGGCAGATGGCCTCTGCTTTGGGGGCCTTCTCTGTCCTTATGATGTGTTATTTCTGCCTCTCAGTCTTCCCACAGATCCCCGTCATTCTCCTATCTCTGGGAGTGGAACCACTTGTCCAGACCCCGATGCCTTTCTCTCTCCCCTGTCCAACTTGTCCCTTGGCCCTGACCACTAACAAAGTCCAGTTAGTGACCCTCAGGCCACTTCTGGGTCTTGGCATATGCCAGTTCTCCTGGTGCCTTCTCATTCTGACTTGAGGCTCAGAGCAGCTCACTCCCAGATCTGGGTTGACCAAAATATAACGAATATTTATTAACCACTTATGAAGTACCAGACATTCTTTGTATATTTATTCAATATACCAAGTATATTATAAATGGTATATTTATTCAATCCTCACAACAATCCTAAAGGAGATACTATTATCCCCTTTTTATGAAGAAAATGTAGACACAGAATGGATCAGTCACCTGTTGGAGGCTTCAGCCCCAGACCCCAGCAGCCTACGTACACTGAGCCACTTTAAGAAAAGGAGCCCCACAGTGATTGGTTAGAACCATCCCCATCTGTAAAGCCAGACTGTTAACTGATCCCCTTTCTGCCAGCACTCCTCTTTCTTAAAAGATCAGAGCCTTAATGTGACAGGAAGAAGACGTGGTCCGGGCCATTCCCTGGCTCTCTGTGGGTGATCCCTCTCTCCACCCTCTTCCCCACTTTCTCTGTGTGCAGAGCCCCTACTGTCTGCCACACCAGGCCTTCAGCTGTTCTTGCTATTGCACATTATCTTTAATGGATCAGCCCTCCTGGTAAGCTTTCCAAATAGAAGCCTGGCCGGCCAGATCGTAAAGGTTAGGCGCGTGTATTCCAGAGGGCTATGTCAGATGAGGAATTCTATTAGAAAGCTTTGCATCTGGAGTTTTCTAATGGTGCCTCCAGGCAAAAAAAAAAAAAAAAAAAAAAAAAATTAAAATTAAACCACCAACCAACCACCCCTCCCCACCTCCATCGCTACCATTCCAGCTTTCCCCACAGCAAGATTTCTGACTTGGTTAAATAGAATTCATTAATAAGCAAGGGGGAAAATCACTCCAGGCAATTTACTCTCAAAAATGTAAACTGTTAAAACATTTTGTGGTTAGAAGCACTCTGAAAATAATGCGTTTTTCTCTAGTGTTTTGTGATTCCTCAGAATCAACAGTTTTCTGGTACATGCAGGAAATCTTAAGGAGACGGTCAAATCTAAGACCCTTTAGCTTTTGGCATCTTTTATGTTGGTGACGGACTTAGAAGTTTGAAATCCAGAGCTATCATTTACTTGGGCTTCCTCTGCTCTCACCTACTTTATTTTTCCCTCTAAAAATATGATTTATTCCCAGAGGCGTGTATGTTACCTGAGTGATCTTTGGTCCCCTTACATCTACCAGATTTGTTCTTTGTCCAGCTTCTCTGCCTTCCATCCACATCCATTCCCCATCTCTCTCTCTCTCTCTCTCTCTCACACACACACACACACACACACACACTGGGATCAGGGTGGTGTTCTAGAAAGAACCCAAGAAACAAGTGACAGGACTCCGGGAGGAGGGGACCGTGGAGCCTTCTTTGTGGTGGGGTTCCCAACCTGCCTTTGTCTGAAAACTGGGCACAAGGCCAACCTCAACCCAGCGGATTGCTGCTCTTGGCCTCCAGCCATGTGATGGATCTGACTGTCATTTCCCTACCCCCACTGAGGCAGGGGGCAAACTGAGAAGAGGGACGAGGAGGAAAAAACAGAGTTTGGTCTGGGAAAAGAGGTTAAATGGCAATGCTGCAGATAGGGCTCAGCTGGGAGGTGGGGGACCCACCCTGTGTCACCTTCTTGTCAGCTCCCTGCTCCTCTGTTAGAATCCATAACAAACAAGCAGAGAAGGTAACAACTCCATCAGAAGGAGAATATCGCAGTCAGGCAGCAGGAGCAAAGGAAGAGAAGCCATCACGTGATGAGACATTGGTAAACATCAATCTTATTTTTAAAGTGTCTGAAAAGGGAAATCAACAATCTTCTTTGGAAATGAATTACATAGTTTAATGCCCCTTCACAAGCAACAGATTTTTCCTTACACCCGACTTAAATCACTCATACAACAGACCAGTCTCTGTCTATTTAAAATGTGTTGCCACAGGCAGAAAAATAAGTCTAATAACATTGGAAGCTGACAAAATGACAGCTTCTGTGAACTTTAGGAAAAAACACAAGATAGTTATAAGAGCTGTGGGACTCTTCTGCTTTGAATGGGTTTTTTTCCTCCAAAGTATTTATATTTGGCTATTGGTTGAAAATGTATTTCTCTAAATTAAATTTATGGCATTATCAGAGAGGTAAAGAATCTGAGAGCTCATCTAGCCCAATCTCCCTTACTTTTCCGGTGAAAAACTAGAGACTCAGAGAGGTCAAGTAACTAGGTCAAGGTCACACAGGGAGAAGCCTTGGAGAAATGACTGGAATCCGGACAAAGCAGGCAACTTTCTCTCTCTCTCTTTCTCAGTCTCTTTCCCTGAGCACCCCTCACCCATGGCTTCCCCACCTTTACCAACTTCAACCTCACTTGAAAACTTTAAGGAAACATATCATTCTCTCTGTAGCACGAGCTCGTATATTATATCTGTTTATCCTTCTATATCAATGTCACTAGACTATAAATTCCATAAAATCCTAATCTGTATGTCACTTGTTCTCCACTGAATCCTTAACATCCAGAAAAATGAGTGGATCATGGTACACCCCACCAAGTATTTGTAAGTAATTAATAAATTAGCGAGAAAGTGATAACAATGTGAGTGTTGATATAGCACAGCAGAAAGAAAAGAATTAATCAGGTCATAGATTGCAAAGAAGTTGGAAATGGTATCAGATACCGTCTTTTGAGTCCATTGATTGTTTTTTTCCTTTGTAGTTAGTCCTAGGTATTGGTGTTTGTAGAAGAAACCTGAATGCATGTTGTCAGAAAGACAAGGAATGTGCAGGAAGAAAGCATAGTAATTGTTCAAAAGCCCATCTCATCCTAACAGGTAAGAGGGCAGCTCCTGGTCCATCCAGCAGGTGACTCCGTCATCCACTAAGGAGACGCCCATGCAGGTGCTGAGGTACTGCTTTACCTGGTGAACACCGCCCAGAGCACAGTCCTCTCCAGTATTCAGTGTTTTGCTTCCCAACCATGTGTATCTTTAACCATAGAGCCTCACAGACTTCTCAAAGCCGGAGTGTCCCACTAGTGTTATGGCTGGGCCTCATTAGTGCTATTCACCCAAGATTCCCAACACTGCCTTCAGGCATTAGGCAGGAATGGTGTATGCTTTTATGGCAGACTGGGCCATGTGACCAGTTCTAGCCTGCAAGTTGTAAGAAGGGCTTTTATTTGCTGGCTCCAGAATCTCTACACCAGTGGTTCTCAACCTTCCTAATGCCGCAGCCCTTTAATACAATTCCTGTGGGTCATGACCCACAGGTTGAGAACCGCTGCTTAGAGCTTCCGTCTTGCCAAAGTGATGAACATTGCTCTGTGTAAATAGTTGTTCCCTTAGCCTGGCTGTCTGAGTGAGCAGGCACAGGGCAGGGATCTGCAGCGAACATGCAGTGCAAGGGAGGGGACAATTTCCTTATCCTAGGCCACTAAGACTTGAGCACTGTCACATAGCATAATCTAGGCTGACAGACACAATGTGTAACAGAATTTAAGGGGGCATAATGACTGTGACATTTAATAGTATTCACTCCCGTGAGGAGAAAGATATTCCCTTTTCTAATCTCTTCTGGTCATTCAGATGAGCCAGGAAGCCTCCCCCTGAGGTTCAGAGGCCGACATGTCTTTACAGCGCTCCCACCTGCTGCTCTCCCCTCCCTTTCTAATGGAGAGCAGAAGTCGGATTCAGAACTCACAGAGTATCTGGCTAGAATTTAATTCTATTGGTTTGTTTTTACCTTTTATTTTATAGTGACCTCTATTTATGGAATGTGATACTGGTTTGTTTGTTTTTTAATATAGGGAATGTTCTAAAATTTCCTTTGAAAACATATTTATTTAAATTATAATAATGTACTTAACATTAATCCTCACAACAATCTTATGAAGCAGGTACTATTATTCTTTCCACTTAACAGATGAGAAAACCGAGGCACAGAAATTAAATAAGCAGCCTGTGTTCCCCTAGTTAGTAACTGACAGAGCCAGAATTCAAATCCAGACAATCTGGTTCCATAATTTTTACTCTGTGAGTTGATCTTTAAAAATATAGTTTTTCTTATTATTCATTTGGTATGTGTTTATAGCAAAAATTATGAAGGAAAAATCACAAATGATTGTACTTTGGGAAACAATAATTTCCTCCTTTGCCAACCAAGGGACTTGCTTTGCTCCCTTGCTGCAGAGTGACCTTGCCTCACCCTCACCCACCTGTATCCCTGTTCAGGCCACAGAGTGCTCTGCCTCGGTTTCTGCACAGACTACATGGGGTTCAGGGACTCAGGGCCAGAATCCTCTTTGTGACCATAGAAGGAAGATGATTCTGCGAGAGACCGAAGGAAGGTCAGAGGGGAGCAACGGAGTGACCACTGTGTCTGAAACTTACCATCGGTGGTCTCCTCCTGCTAGAAGCTCTGGAACTGTGGGCACCCCGTCAGCACATGAAGGACGCTCTTGCCTCACGTGCCCAGTGCCAGCAGCCCAGCTGCTCCCAGGTCCTCTCTGTTTACAGGTCTTAAAGGAGGCACCCTGATAATACTCCATTGATTAGAAATAGGTATTTTTGTGTGTTTTAAGATTTTCACCTCTTAGACTATCTTGTGTAAACTATTTACTACTTTAATTTTTAAAATAAATGTCCCCTTGAAACTGAGCTAGCACGGAGCTCTCCAGTTTCTCTGGGTGTGGTGGGTTGCTAATGTTATTGAAAAGCTTTTCCTTTTGAGATTATTATGACTTTAAAATCTATATTCTGGGCAAGAAAATGAGCTTTAGGGATCAATGGGTTTGGGAAGGGGATTTTCCTCCATCAGAATTCACTCTGGCTTCCTTGAATAAGGAAAACAAAACTTTCTCATTCTCCTCAGTCCTCAGGCCATTTTGTTCATGCTGTATATTCTATGGTTGTGCTGCCTAAGGATGTGGGAATAAGACTAGTGATGGAAAAACCACAAAACCACATGACCATTCAAATGTCATTCAATGCAGCATAATCGGTGGAGTGGCTGGGGGTAGGAAATCTATATTTGTTATTGATTGAATGTAGGAAGCATAAGTCAACAGACTACATTCTCTTAGTTTTGTTACCTTGATTTCCCGGACGGACAGCGAATCCAATGAATCCTTTCCTACTACCACTTTCCCCATCAGCCAAGATGAGGTTGGTTTCCCCTTGGGGCACTTCATTACTGTTCTCTCACTAACCAGAGAATACTGAAGCACTGCTCCTCTTTCCTAGTATTAAGAAAATATATATATTTAGGCAATAGATGGCAGTGTTTCCACAAATTTTAATATTGCAATGTCCCTTAGAGAAAGCTCAGCACTCAGCTCTTCTGTGGCTCGCCGTGATCGTATAGTGGTTAGTACTCTGCGTTGTGGCCGCAGCAACCTCGGTTCGAATCCGAGTCACGGCAGGAGGGGAGAAGGTTTTTGGAAAAGGGTAAGTCCTAGACCATATTGCACATAAACAACATTTTGCAACCAGACATGTGATCGTGAAAATGAGTGAAACAGAAACCCACTACAAATATTTTAAATTTTAGAGAAAGACCTACCCAGAGTGGTTTTATGAACGCACTTGTGCTGTTGCAAGTGTGTTGCATGGGCTTTTTTTATTTGCATTGACGGATAATATGATAAAACTGGAGTGTAGTGGGCATGTAATTATTATTAATTACAACTACTTAAGCTCTGCTTTGAGCAGACTCGTCAAGTCTGCTTGCTTTTGAGCCTTGCCAGGGCTATACAATAATAACAACCCTGAATTATTTGGAAAGATGTCAGCAGTAGATGTGGAAATCCTGTTTAACCAGGCATGAATTGTTGTTAGGAGGGTTTTTTTTCAGAATGACAGAGAGAAAATGAACTGTCCCTTATCAGTAATTGCAGGAAACATTTTGTTTCTATGATATGAACTGGCTGTAATTTAACTTTCCTGCATCATTGGATAATGTAAGAAGCCAGTTGTTGCTCAGAACGAAAATCTCTGAAGTGGGCATTTGGGTCTGATAAAGGGCATATTATAAGTAGACAATGGGGCTCAAGCCATAAATAATGTCCATATATGGCAAAATTTTTTAATGACATTTTCCAAAAGACTGGGGTTTGTATTATAAGTGGCTAAATGTTGAATTAATGTGAGTAACATGGCTTTAATGGGCCTTTCTCCAGGACTTAAAAACATGAACAATACAGCCTGAAAATGTCAACTGTAAGTATGTTATAATGGGGTTTTACTGCTCTAAAATTACAGCCCACTATGTCTTAAATAAGGGATTCCTAGGAGGCACTTTTTAATGCCTCTCACTCCTGTCTTGTGGACAGCCCAGGAAAAATCCGTATTTGTTATTTATGTAATACTAAAACAATTTTCAACTAAAAACACATGGGTAGGGTAGGAGCAGAATCTATCAAGTTCTTTTGGAGCCAGTACATTTTTAGAAAAAATATTGTAGAAAAATTGCAATAAATCTCATTTCTTCTTTTCCAAAAAAGGGAGCAGTCTCTGATTATGGACTCAAAAATACTGGCCCCACAGTATTATGAAGTGAATGAAATATGCTTGTCACCTCCAAGACTCACTTTCAAAACTATTTTCCATTCTGAGGTCTCTTCTTCCTATATATGGCTCATTCCCCTACCATCCCTTTCCTCAATATTCTCCATAAATTCTGCCCCCTTTCTCCAAAGGGCCTGGCCTAGGCTCTGCCTTAAGTCTGCAAGGCCTTATCAGCTGTCTGGTATACATAACATTTTAAGAAGAGAGCTGAATTGTAATTGTTCTTTTGTTAAAACAGAGTAAGTCTGGGTGGTGCTTGTGGCTCAAAGGAGTAGGGCGCCAGCCCCATATGTTAGAGATCGCAGGTTCAAACCCAGCCCCAGCCAAAAACTGCAAACAAACAAACAAACAAAAAAACAGAGTAAGTCCATTCATGATCATTTATATTTTATTAAGAGAATGAAAATGCAATGAATTACTCATCTGAAGAAGGATATTGTGTCAGTCAGTATTCAATGGTTATACACAACAGAAACACAACAGGTACTAATTTAAAGAGAAGCATGTACCCTGGTACTGGTATAGGGAGTTTCAGGAACAACTGGACCACAATAGACTCTCTCTATCTCATCCCATATATATATATATATATATATATATTTTTTTTTTTTTTTTTGAAATGTTTCCTTTATTCTCTCAAACTAACTTCTACATGGCAGGAAACATGGCAGACAGCAGCAATTCCTACTCTTTGTATCTTAAGAATTGCCTCCAGATAAAGATTACCATAGTTACTATTGAAAATATCCTGGGGAAGCATCTAATTGGCTGAGCTTTGGTCAAGTTTCATTGTTGCACCAATCAGCTGTGTACATGGAGATAGAGTCATACAGCACAAAACAGACCACTTCCCTTGTCTCGAAGCCAGTCACACAGTGAGAAAACTGCCAGCTCTGGAGCCACCTCAGTGGTTTCCTTCTGAAGTTTTTCCCATTCATGGCTAGAGCACATCATTTGGTGGCTCTCTGATTACAGCAACCCATGAGTTCATTTCCCAAACTAGCATCTTTATGGCCTTGTGAAATGAAAAGCAGTGGGGAGAGGAGGTTCAGAATATAATGACTGGTCTAGACTCAACTTTGAGCATAGGGACACACTCAGAGCAACTTCTTAGACAAGGGAGCACTTATTGTTTTCTCTCCTCTGTCACCACAAAAAGGGGCCTTCTCCCCCTCCCACCTCCCCTGGTGACCTCCCCTCCCAATGTACCTAGGAAAGAGCACAAAATGTTCCTGACCCTGGTAACAAAAACAAGCTTGAACTTGGGCAAATCATCTAAGCTCTCACAGTTCTTTTCTTTAAAAAGTATATTACTATGAAAATTAAAACAATGCACAAAAAAACCAAAAATCACTTAGCACGGGTACATTGTAGAAATGCAACATGGCACCTAGTAGGGATACAACAAATAATATTTATTCTTATTATTTCAAGGCCATCTACTGCCTTTGCCCACCACTCAATCTCCACTGATAGAAATTCTAGAGGAAGTTTTCTGTTAGAAAAAGGGCTTCGGCAGTAGCTCAGTGGGTAGAGTGCCGGCCACATACACCCAGGCTGGCAGGTTCAAATCTGGCTGGGCCAGCTAAACAACAATGACAACTGCAACAACAACAACAACAACAACAAATAGCCAGGCATTGTGGTGGGTGCCTATAGTCCTAGCTACATGGGAGGCTGGGACAAGAGAATCACTTAAGCCCAAGAGTTTGAGGTTGCTGTGAGCTGTGATGCTACAGCACTCTACTGAGGGCAACTTAGTGAGACTCTGTCTCAAAATAAATATATATATACATATATATATGTATATACATATATATATGTATATATATACATGTATATATATATATTTATGTGTGTGTGTGCGCGTATATATATGGGGGGGGGGGGCTTCTCTCTGTAGATTTCAGCAGTTAGAAAAAATGTAATAGAGTAAACTCCAAACCAGGGATAGCACATGCAGGATCCATTGAGTGATCAGATGCATGTCCAAGTTTGCAATCCTGGTTCACTCCCTCTT
>CAUYPK010098077.1:0-28383 GCA_963574355.1 Loris lydekkerianus | reverse complement strand
TGGGCAACCTTGCCTGGTTCCTGATCTAAGTGGAAATGATTTCAATTTAACTCCATTCAATACGATATTGGCTGTGGGTTTGCTGTAGATGGCCTCTATTAGTTTAAGAAATGTCCCTTCTATACCAATTTTCTTAAGTGTGCTGATCATGAAGGAATGCTGGATATTATCAAAAGCTTTTTCTACATCAATTGAAGGAATCATATGGTCTCTATTTTTTAGTTTGTTTATGTGCTGAACTACATTTGTAGATTTACGTATATTGAACCAACCTTGAGGCCCTGGGGTAAATCTGACTTGGTCATGGTATATGATTTTTTTGATGTGTTGTTGGATTCTGTTAGTTAGGATCTTATTGAATATTTTAGTATCAATATTCGTTAGTGATATTGGTCTATAATTTTCTTTTCTTGTTGGGTCTTTCTCTGGTTTGGGGATCAAGGTGATGTTTGCTTCGTAGAATGTGTTGGGTAATATTCCTTCTTTTTCTATATTTTGGAAGAGGTTTAGTAATATAGGTAGTAGTTCTTTAAAGGTTTGGTAGAATTCTGTCGTAAAACCATCTGGTCCTGGGCTTTTCTTTTTAGGGAGATTTTGTATAGTTGATGCTATTTCAGAATTTGATCCAGGCCTGTTCAACATTTCCACTTCATTCTGGCTAAGTCTTGGTAGGTGGTGTACTTCCATGTATTGGTCGATTTCTTTCAGATTTTTATATTTGTGACAGGAGAGTTTCTTGTAGCATTTGTTAAGGATTTTTTGAATTTCTGAGGGGTCTATTGTTTCATCATTACCATTTCTGATTGATGAAATTAGAGATTTTAATTTTTTTTTTTCTTTTTAGGTGGCCAAAGGTTTATCTATTTTATTGATCTTTTCAAAAAACCAACTTTTGGATTTATTGATATATTGCATAATTTTTTTGTTTTCAATTTCATTTAATTCTGCTCTGATTTTGGTTATTTCTTTTCTTCTGGTGGGTTTGGGGTTGGAGTGTTCTTTCTTCTCCAGTTGCTTGAGATGTCCCATTAAGTTGTTAACTTCCTATCTTTCCGTTTTCTCGAGGAAGGCTTGCAGTGCTATAAATTTCTCTCTTTGGACTGCCTTTGCAGTATCCCAGAGGTTCTGGTAATTCGTGTCTTCATGGTTGTTTTGTTCCAAACATTTGTTGATTTCCTTCTTAATCTCGTCAATAACCCATCTATCCTTCAGCATAGGATTGTTTAGCTTCCTTGTTTTTGTATGGGTATGCAGGTTCCTGTTGTTACTGAGTTCAACTTTTATTCCATGATGGTCTGAAAAGATGCAAGGAATAATTTCTATTTTTTTTAAAATTTGCTGAGGTTAGATTTGTGGCCTAGGATGTGGTCGATTTTGTAGTATGTTCCGTGGGCTGCTGAGAAAAATGTGTATTCAGTTTTGTTGGGATGAAATGTTCTTCTTGCTTCAGTTGCTTGAGATGTTCTGTTAAGTTATTAACTTCCTCTCTTTCTGTTTTCTTGAGGAAGGCTTGAAGTGCTATAAATTTCCCTCTTAGGACTGCTTTTGCAGTATCCCAGAGGTTCTGGTAATGCCTGTCTTGTTTATTGTTTTATTCCAAAAATTTGGTGATTTCCTTCTTAATCTCGTCTATAACCCATCTACCCTTCAGCATAAGGTTACTTAGCTTCCATGTTTTTGTATGGGTATGCAGGTTCCTGTTGTTATTGAGTTCAACTTTTATTTGATGGTGGTCTGAGAAGATGCAAGAAATAATTTCTATTTTTTAAAATTTGCTGAGGTTAGATTTGTGGTCTAGGATGTGGTTGATTTTGGAGTATGTTCCGTGGGCTGATGAGAAGAATGTGTATTCAGTTTTATTGGGATTAAATGTTCTGTAGATGTCTGTTATGTCCAGATGTTGAATGGTTGAGTTTAAATCTAAAATTTCTTTTCTTAGCTTCTTTTTGGAGGATCTATCCAGGACTGCTAAAGGTGTGTTAAAATCTCCAACAAATATGGAAGTGGAGGAAATCAAGTTGCTCATGTCTGTTAGAGTTTCTCTTATAAATTGAGGTACGTTGTGGTTGGGTGCATAAATATTAATAATTGAGATTTCATCATATTGAGTATTACCTTTGACAAATATGAAGTGTCCATCTTTATTTTTAATTATTTTGGTTGGTTTAAAGCCTATTGCATCTGTGAACAGGATTGCAATGCCTGCATCTTTCTGCTTTCCATTTGCCTAGAGTATAGATGACCATCCTTTCACCTTGAGTCTATATTTGTCTTTTAACATAAGATGAGATTCTTGTATGTAGCAGATATCTGGCTTGAATTTTTGTATCCTGTCAGCCAACCTGTGCCTCTTTAGAGGACCATTTAAACCATTCACATTAATCACTCTTTGTTGTTTTTATGTCATTTTTGTCTCCCTGTAGACTGGACATGGTTGCCACACCCTACATAGTAAGGTTGTGACAGTCTATCTGACTACCACTGAATTAGGTGGAAAAAGTTAGAACTGACTGTCAGCTTTTTCTGAAAATAGCTTTCTTTTACATCTCACTCAATTGATAAAGTAACTGCATTTTCCTCCTCTTCATGAATTGTGTTAATTTCCTTCATGGGCAGCCTGAGTTTGCAAATAGTGGCTTAAAGTGATTTTCCAAATTTGATGGCTTTTGATGAAGAAACTCTAGGAGGGATGGGTGAAGGAAGAAAGATCCATGGGCAAAATGAATTTTAATACAGAAGATGATGGGAAATGGTGAATCAAGTGCATCATGAGCAGGTTTCAGGTGGAATCTGCTTGCTGTGCACACTCATGTCCCCAAACTTACAAACCTGCACACAATCTGACTCAAGATGCAATCTAGAAAAACTGAAGTTATAAGTATTGTTTAAAAATTTTTCAAAAGATGGTAGCAGAGTGAGACCCTACCTCAAAAAAAAAAAAAAAAAATCATTTGACCATCTCTGTGAGGGTTTATTTTGGGGTTTTCTGTCTATTCCATTCTGTATGCCTGCTTTAGGCCTGTACCATGCTGTTTTGATGACCGAAGATTTATAGTAAATTTATAATCAGGAAAAAAAAATTCAATAGATTTATGGGGCACTTTTTTTAGTTGTTATCTGGATGAATTGTATAGTTTACATGTCACCTGATCAAGTTGGAAGTCTTTTTTTTTTTTTTTTTAAAATATATATTTTTTTTTATTATAGATAAAAATATGCACCATGGAAGTCTTATCCTTATGTCACATGTCATAGGGAACATTATTTGGTAGGACTATTTTATCAATAAGGGGTCTGCTGAAAAAATCAAAGCTAATGGTAGGCTATAGATAGGATAGGAGAAGAAACGTTGGTAAGCTTTGAGACCTCTACTCGTCGTTAGGACATCTTGAATCATCCCTGGAAGGGAGTAGAAAGAAAGGCCCCAAAACATTTCTAAGGTACACTTGTTTCTTTTTGTTTTATTTTATTTTTTGTTTAGCAGGCCTGGGCCAGGTTCAAACCCATTAGCCCCAAGGCATGTGGCTGGCACCCTAACCACTGAGCTACAGGAGCCCAGCCTCTTAGGTACACTTGTAACAAACACAGGTGACCCTTCCACCTTTACCTCACTGCCACTACTCTTGAGTCCTAGGCCCTGTCAAACCTGGGGTTACCCTGGAACATGGTTTGTATATAAAAGCTGCAACTATTTGGGTGGGCCGCCCCGAATTTCACTCAACTTTTGATGCAAACAGAGGTGTCCCAAGTGACATGCACACATCATAGTTACACTATTGCATAGATGTGACACCGTAGGTCAAGAAGATTCAATGCTGTACTACGTTTACAGAGGAGATAAAATGACGATTTAGAATGTGAACAAAATAGTTAAAAAATATAATGACTTTAATAAGTATTTTTGTGTGTGTTCCTAAAGAGATTTATTGGACCAGCAATTTGTTCATTTATTCATCAAAGATTTAATGGACCAGGACCCAACTAAATGCTGGAGGGTCTGATGTGATTGACATGCTCATTCATTTGTTCAGTGATCATACTCATTCATTTGTTCAGTGATTATCGATTGAGAGTTTACTATGTGTTGAGCTCAGCTCTGTTTTTTTTTTTTTTTTTTAAACTGGGATAAGAACAAATGCAAACTCATCAATGAAGGAAGGAGTTTTTTGAAAAGATGGCAAGTGTGGCTACAGCCAAAATACGGAAGAAGAGAGTGTTAGGAGATGAGGTTGAAGAAACAGCAGGGACCAAGTCACGTCTGCCAGGTCTGTGGACAATTCACTATTGGGATAAGATTTGAAGCAGGGAATTGAGAGTGTATTCTAGTAGTTTGGATGAGAGATGATGGTGGCTTGGACAAGAGGAAAGTCGGTGGAGATGGTGTCAAGTCATCAGGTTTGGTGTGTAGTTTGAATGTTGAGCTGATTGGCAGGAGGAAGGAATGATAACTAATGATTTGAAGGGAGAGGGAGGAGGTGTTATCAAAGAACAAAGGAGTCCATACCAAACATTTTGTTCTCAGCAACTGAGTGGAAAATAATGGTCATTTTCTTATATGGAGAAGATGAGGAGAAGAGTAGATTGGGGAAATTAAAACACCTGCTTGGACAGGTTACATTTGAGATGCCTATGTGGATGTTTAAGTGGGCAGCTGGGTATGTAAGTCTGAGTTTCGGGGGCTTTGGGAGATGATATGTAAATTTGTGAGCAATCAGTATGTAAATTATATTTAAAGCCGTGAAACTTATAAACGACCAGGCTATGAGGATAAGTAAAGAGGACAAGGGAAAGAACACGAGGTGGCAGGAAAGATGGAGAGGGATCTGCTGGTGAGCAGAATAGAAACCAGGGGAACGTGCTGTCCCAGAAAGCAAATCAAGAAAGTGTTTTAAGAAGGGGAGTAACAGAACATGAGGACTGAGAAACTGACTGCTGGATGTGATAATATACAACCCACTCCCTTAAGGAGCTTGTAGCACAGTGAGGGTGAGAAAACAAGGAAACGTAGAAATTACTACACGACGGTGGAAGATGTAGTCCAGAGATGTAAACCAGTTTCTAGAGCTGGATTGACAATGGAGCAAGGAACTCTTCTTGAGGAGTCAAAGAAAACTCCATGGAGAAGACGTCCTTTTGGATTCTGGTAGGTAGGATGAAGGGATAAAATCAGGATTCATAAAACTTAAAACAATTTTTTTCCTAGTGGGTGGTTGGTTTTTCTCCATTCACATATGCAGAACTAATATTCCCCCTCCCAAATTAACATTGCACTTCCATTACTACATAGACATATTCGTTACTTATCAACGCACATGGCGACCATCAATATTTCATGAGGCCAGTACATATGCTCCGTCACACCCTACTCTCCTGGAGGGTATTCTTGGATTATATTTTTTGCTTGTTGTGCTCTTTATCTTTATATATATTTTAGTTTCTTTCACAGCTTTGTGCAAATGTGGAGACTTTATAAGGCAATAGCTAATAATAGCTACTGCCATGTACCTAACTCCACATATGAGGTCTTGTTCTATGAACTTCACATATGCTAATTCATTTTGTTCTTGAAAAAGATTCTAACACATTTGTTGTCCCTGTTTTTCACTGGTGGTAACTGATGCACAGAGAAGTTAAGTAACTTGCCCTAGGCCCAAATCACAGTAACCACTAGAGCCAGTATTAGAACCTGCTGTGCGGGACAGAGCTCCCCATCTGGAGCACATGTATTTCCAACCTTACTGATATATTTCCACTTTCCAGGGATGGGCAGTTATTAGTGAAAAATCTTCCAAGTATAGGCTTCTTCTGACTTAAAATTGCAACGTCCTAAAGTCTCAGGAACTCAATTGCAGAGTATCGTTTTAGAGTGGTTCCATAGGACAGGAACTGGATAATGGATCCAAATGGAGAGAGGACAGTAGATTCTCATGTGACCACCCAAAGATTTGTGTTCGAGCAGGTCATATACAAGGAGGGTAGTGGTAAAAAGAGCTCCAGTTTTTGTGGTAGAAGAGAGGAGAAGATCCCTCCAGTCATAGAAATGATCACTTCGTTAATGATCCCAGATGTATGTGGCTATGTTTTCACTTCCCCTTTTACCTTACTGAAAGGGAGTGAGATGATTATGTATGTAAAGAGGTACAAAGTGTAAATCAAAGCAGCTCAGTGTGTGAAAAGCAATGCTGTGGGTATGTTTGCTGTGATTTCTTGGGAGCTAAAATAATACACTAGCCAAAATCTTTAAAGTGCTTTAATGCTTAAAGAACACTAAGCATGGGCACTGGGAACATTATTTGGGTGACGGGCACACTTTTAGTGTGTGTGGGACTCAAGCATTACAACAATGATCCATGTGACCTAAAACACTTGTACCCCTTACTATTTTGAATTAAAAGTAGCAGGTCTGCACATATTGAAATAGAAAATAACTCGAGCCTGGTGGAATCTAGCTGGGCTCAGTCTTTGACCTCTCTGATGTGTTTTCTTTTAACCAGCCGACTTTATCTCTAGAGATGGCTTTATTTTCTTTCTTCCTGACACCAAACTGTAATTGGTTCACCTGACACATGAGAACTTGGATGTGTAATTTTCACGAGCCTCTGAAGCCTATTCCTTTAGTAGATTTCAGATTCTACCTTTGACTTAAAAGTTTTTGAAATAAGGAATAGCCTCTTTTCCTTCCTTGGCAGAAAGAAGGTATAGAGTAAATAACTTATGCCAAGATGTTTTCAGGGTAAGAATCTGAGTAACTCCAAGGGCATATTTCGAAATAACAAGAGTAAATTTTAAATGTCTTATCACAAAAAGTAAGGAAGGTGATGACAATGTTAATTAGTTTGATTTAAGCATTCCACATTTATATCAAATAATCACATTGTACCCCATAAATGCATACAGTTATGATTTTAACTATTATATATATATATATATATGTATATGTATATGTATATAGTTACTCTGAGTAACTTCCTCAAGGCACAGACCCACAAATTTTAGAATTAGTTTTTTTCTTGAGACAGACGTCAACCTGTTCTCTTTATTTTATTCTCATTAAAATGTTCTTTTCTGGACATAGTCATTATATTTTCAGTAAAGCTTAAGGAAGCCAGCATTAAAATTAGCCCTTAATTACTACAAATATAGAAAAACCTTCTGGGAAAGATATACTACACTCACTGTGGCTGTCTTCCTGTTTGCTATAATACTGTCATAAATCATGTAAATGTGGGAGGAAGCAGAGACTTAGGTGATGGTTTGGCTCTGGAAATGAAGCTACTTCCTCTGGAAGGAGGATTTCAAACGGCCACATAGCAAAGCAAACACTCACACTGGTTTCCTGTGGGCCATTTTCCTTTGCTGAACCTATCCTGAAGCCAAGGTGAAAAAAGAGAAATTTTCCTCTTACAAAGTCTCAAATCTCCAATTACTCACAATGCCAATCACTGCGTTCCAGAAAGTTATAAAATTTAGGGTATTGTAAGCTTGCAGAATTTCATCAGCTTGCAGTAGATGAACTGATTAAGATTTGTTTTGGAAAGTAAGAGAAAAAAATAAGAATCGAAGTGGAAAGATTTAGGTAATGCTGTCACATTGACAAGTGTACTCACAAACTTTAGAACACTCACAAAATCAAGATCCAGTGAAAGACTTAAGTTGTGGCAACAGTATCTCAACTGTTACACTTTCAAACATTTCATGCTCATTTTGTCCTTTCAGGACATACTTTAAAACGATTCAGATTTTATTTGTATTTGTAATTTTACTTTTAAGATATATTAATTAGAAACGTTGCTGTTGGTGTGTGACATACCTTTTGGGGGCAGGACACAATTGTAAGAGGGACTTTACCTACCAAACGCAAATGTAACCCGGTTTCTTGTACCCTCAATGAATCCCCAACAATTAAGAAAAAAAAAAAAAAGAAATATTGCTGTTAACCCAAATTACAGTTTGACTAATACTTTTAACTACTTCCCCCTCCCATCTATGGCCCCAGGAAAAGCATAATATTGCGGCACCAATAGTTATAGGAGAAAACTGATTTTTAAAAATTAATATTAGTATTTCCATGTAGGAATCATAGGAGGTAAGAATGTGAAAAGCGGCATTTCTGTGTGCCTAGTGGAGATTCTGTTTTTTGTTAGCAAAGAATCGTGATGCAATTACCCTGCATTTAAAAATGTTCAAGATAAAAAGTTAATGGCTTTCAGAGCAATGGTGAGTAAAATCTCTTGCCTCCAAATCTAGAGAGCAGTCAGGATATTGTCCAAGTGTTAATGATTTGCTTTAAGGAAGGGAAAGGGGTTATTGTACAAATTGGTGCCCAGATTGCTCTCCCAACAATCCCAGCCAAGCCGTGGGTTGTATGTTATATTCCAAGCCCCCGGTGACTGCCAAGGCAGTGCCAATACTGATATTAGACATGAACCAGGCCCCCCTCTCTGGCATCACCTCCTGCCTGGCTCATCGGGGTGCAGAGAGCTCCCTGCTTTCCTTACCTGCATAGTGGTCGAACACAGTGGGCACATACTCCTCGGGGAAGGCGTCGGTGGCGTAGCTCATCAGCAGGCAGGTTTTCCCCACGGCACCGTCCCCAACCACCACGCACTTGAGCATCTTCTTCTCGTCGTGGCCACGGCAGCCACAGCTGCTGTCACTTCTGTCCCTGCTGTCCATCCTTGCGGCCCCAGCTGCTGCTCCTTCCACAGCACATGAAGAGGCAGGAAGCCACTGCCGGCTGGAGTTCACTCTGCCTCACTTCGGGTGCCTTGGCTCACACGGGCAAGCCGGGGTTGGGACATGCCCTGTCGCTTACCATACTGGTGAGGAAAGGTAACACACCCTGGGGAGGAATTAGAGAAGGGTCCTGTTCTTTCCCTCTAGCAGTTTTGAGTTAAGAGACCCTCATTTTCACAGAATTCCAGGGGGCTTCCTGGCAGTCTAGAAATGTCAGCAGTCTGAGGGTTTTACTCGGCTCTCTCCCCCTTTCCAGCCTGCCCGAAGGTGGAATTTTGCTAAATCTTCCCCATTTTCCAGTTCACATCTAACATGGAGGAAAGCCGGGCTTTTTAATGGAGTTTTCTCCCCTTGCTTCCTCCAGCTTGCGGAGTGTCAGGAAATCATGGGTTTCCTGCTGCATTCCATATTAGGATCAGTGGGCTGGGGAAGACTGGGGAAGGCTGCAACAATGGGAGCTCTGTGCGTGTGTGTTTGTACTTCTGGGGCACCATGCCAGGACATGGAGTGGGAACGCACTAGGGGTCCCGCTGCAGACACAAGCTGTCAGACTTCCTGTCTCATCTGCTGCTTGTGGGGCTGTTTGCTCCTGGCTGGCCGGGAAGAAGGGAAGACTCTGAGGACAGGCTGGAAACCAGGCAGGACTGCTCTGCCGTAGAAACAGGGACCGGTCTGAGTGAGCAGAGAGAACCACCCCAGCCATAGCAGGATAACACATGACATCATCCCTCACTGAGTCACCAGTTAAAAGTTCTGCAAGTTAAAAATGAACAGTTCTTTGCTCCCTTCAGAAACTTTAAGGGATTCTTTCCTGCAGTAAAGAAGAAAACTGTCCCGAGGAATATATTTTTAGGTCATAGGGATAATGGGTGTGATCGGTTTTTATAGGTGGCTACATTTCAGCATAACACTCAGATATGTATCCCGGACGCAAACATTTGCGATGGCTGTAGCACATAAGAAATCAATCAGATGTGGGCCGTTTGCATTTCTCTTATTAGTGAATAAACACACATGTGCTTGGCTCAGACTTAACATGCTTGGAAATGAGAGGGTGGACGGCTTTCGTGCTTGTTTGAGGTCCTCCATGCTCTTTTTGCTTGTCCTCTCCCCTGGGGTCAGCCTGGCCCCTGTCAGTTACAAAGGAGCCACTGGCAGCTAATTTATTTGTCTGTTAGGTCACTCAAAATGAAGCCTCTTTGAAGCTCTGCATTAGATTAATGTACTTGATTTGCAGAAGTGGAACTCTGCAAATGATTTTTGACAAAAGGGTCAAAATGGGAGAACTCTGTTTTTCTTTTTATTTCTTTTTTTGAACACTGATTTTGAAGAATTCAGATTTTCGGATTACTTTGAGATTTTTTTTTTTGGAGGGGTGGGGAGATGAGAGAGAATTCTGTTTTATTAATACTAAGTGGTTATCAACAATATACATATATCCCCATATCCTGTATATGTGCCCCTATATAATAATTATAGTCCCAAATTCATTCTGTTTGGATTACAGTAACACTAACTATAGGGCTCAGTGTTCCCGTATTTCTTTCCTGTGAGGTGGTGATGTTTTAGTCAGGTTATGGTGTATCAGCGAGGTTATGCTTCAGTAATGAACATCCCCCAAACTCAGTGATTTAAAATATGTATATTTCTTGCTCACATTGTATCTATATTGAGAATTGTGTTGTCATGTTTATTCAGGGATCTAGGCTGATAGAGTAGTCAGGCTGAGAACATTGCTGATTACTGTGGCATAGGAAACACAGGTGCAGTCATTGACTGTCAAAGCTCCTTCCTGGGGTGGTACTTCTGCTTAAACTCATTGGCCAAAGTAAGTTCCCTGCCCATGCTAACAAGAAGGTCAGGAAGAAAGGAATAAAACACTGGTCAACAGCATGAATGACAGCCAGAGATAGCTTAGTCAAGGTGATATTTGCAGTATGAAGGTGAATTGTTTATAATAATTAGTGCCATTCTGCAGCATTTGCAGACATCTATGACTATGTGTGATTTATATAATTTTACTCTTATTGAGTCTACCTGGAACACCTAGACTAGGAGATAATAGAATTGCAATTTGAAAACTTATGTTATACTTCTAGAAAAAGGGCTTGAGTACGAAGCTGGCAGCCAAACAAATCTCTGCAGGTGAGAGAGTGATTGGCGGTTTTAAGAACCTCATCCTGAAGACGGAGAAGATCACTGGGAACGCAGTGAGCTCACTGGGATGAGACGTGTCTGCCAGAACCTGGGCGGGCTTCTTCCTTTGACCTCATCCCTGAGACTGAGCAGTAAATGTGGCGTAGTACTTGGTTTAGGGAGTTGTAAAACATCCTGTCCAGCCTGGGAAACTGGAATCCTGTGTTTCTACACTATAAATATGCCCTGACCTAAGAAAAATTTGATAAATTGGATTAAGGAAAAAATTTTTATGTTTCTATATAACCTGAATCTTGTAGCATCAGACAGCTTCTTCAGGTCATTGACACTACTATGTGGACTATGAATTGAGACGTTCAAGGGGCTTGAAGCACCTAACAATGGGACCTTTACCTCTAATACGAAGGATCAGTACCGCTGCCAGATTGGATTGTATGCAAAGATGGGTTATGGCCATCGAGAACGCTGGCTCTATTTCCCCAAACAAGCTCTATTACTATCCTACAGATTAAATATTAATGGAGAAAACTCTGGAGGCAACCTATTAAAATGATGAAACAGTTAAGCTCAGCCTGCTGATTATGTGACTCACATTGTCCATATGAGGATAAACCTTTTTAAATATTAAAAATTGACCTGAAAATAGCAGAATCTTAAAAAAATGTAAAGATAATCCAGCATTGTCCTCATAGGTCCCGTGAGTCCCCAGAATTATTACCTACCCAGTAGAATGGTCAAGAATATGCTTCAGTTCCAAAATGGGATGAAGGCTGTTTGCTAAAATATTCTTTACCAGTCGCTTGCGGTTTTTGGATCCTGGGTCCTATAAATGACTGAGTGGTGCTTACATAGCCATTAATTACTTGGTTTACCTCAAGCACCAGGTTTACACAAATTTACCAGTATGTGGTGAAATCTTACTGAGTGATGTTTTCTGCTTTTTTCAAGAGATTTTATTTCTGTGTCTTTCTCTTGTCCTCTGAGCTCTGGCTTCAAATGAATTTCCCCAAATGCCAATAGGACTTTTGTACATAAAATGCTGACTCTTTTGGTTGCTTCCATTTTTATTGTGACTTTAATAAAAGAACCATGTTCCCTTTTTGCTTTTCCTTTTCTCTTTTTGCTTTCTTTTCCTTTCTTCTCTCTCTCCCATTCTTTACTTTTCTTTCTTAATACTAGAAGTTACATAGGGGAGTAATGCAATTGGATCAGTTACTCTGATTCTGTGTAGGAGATTGTTCTGACTCCAGTCTGAGGAATGTGAGATGTGCTGTGATTCCACTGATTCCAGGATGCCAGCCTCGTCCTTCTGGCTGTCAGTCTAGAGAAAGCCCTTTCAGGAGCTAGTGTGAAAGTCTGGCCTCTACTGGTGGTGGGTACGATGAGAGTCAGAAGGGGCCATGTACTTCTGAGATCCTGACCCAAATCTATCTCTGGCCTAAACTTCAAGATCAATGAAGGCACTGTTAAAACTTAGCAGGCTGTCCTGGGACTGGTCTGGACTGGACCTGCCCCTCCATTGGAGAGGGATGAGTCATCACCACTAAGATGCAGTTTCATCTGTGAGGACACCTGCACTCACCCTTGACTTCTGCCCATGTCAAATCATCACATCACATCACATCACATCACATCATGTCAGCTACATTTTCTTGGACATGATCTGATCTTTATATAATTCCAGAAATGGAAGTTTTTTGTTTTTTGTTTTTTGTTTTTTTTTTTGTTAGAGGGCTTCTCTTTCTTTTCCCAAATCTCTTAATTATGAGAGAAATAGGCAAATCACAGGCAGATGACACTTCCTTCTGTCACAAGAAAGTAGAGGCTGATTTGGTCAGTAAAGACAGGGTGCTCTCTGCACGTGTTCCTTCTGTATTTCATTATTGTATGCTTTAACTCTTAACACCCTGAGCCTTGTCTCCAAGGAAAAGTGTTCTCTGGGTTATAGAACTGTTTCTGGTCTACTCCTGTGGAAATCAGGAAATTAGAGGCTTTCAAGTTTCCCCCATCTAGAAAATCTGGAGAGAGATAATTTTGAAAGAACTTTCCCATTGATTCCTGACCTTCCAGACTGGTAAGGTATGTTTTAGAAGGTAGAAAAGTTTGACCCCAAGGTGCGTCGTTCCTCCATTGAAGCCACAGAGCAGGGAACAGCTTGTGGAAACAGCTACAAGTCAAACAAAGATCTTTGGGGACTTCCTCGAGTTAGTAATAGTGAAATGCACCCAAGAAGGCTAAGGCCATTGGATTGGTCATTGTCTGGTTGGGCAAGCATCACGGTGTCACTGCCACAGGCGGAACTTCCATGGGCTCAGGGCCAGGTCACTACTTGTTCCTGTTTGTGTGTAGGATCTATTGAGAAAGATTGGTGGAAATCTTCCACTGCCAAGAAAACAAGTCAAACCTTGCCCTCTATTTAGGATACACTGTTAGCATCAATGTCATAAAAAATTTGTACATAGTCTGACGCCTTGATGGCCTCTCAGCAATACCTGGGAACATGGTGCTCTGTTGCAGGCAAGGAGGCGTTTTGATTATTGAGACCGTATTAAATACAAAGACAAGTTTTCCTGAGAGCATGCGGTTTACTGACCAACCCCTCCTTGGTGAAACACTGAATGCAGAGGGAAGTTCAGCCCACTGTGTGGACTGGATGTGTCTGGTCAGTCTTCTTGAATAGCTCACGTGCGAGTTCATTTCTATCTAGAAACCACCTGTATCAGAAGAGAGTCTCACAGACTGCCAGGGCTTATGTGAGATCAGGGCTCAAATTTCAGAAGGAGTGCTTGTGCATGATACAGACCTGAGGAAAGATCTGGGAACTGACCCTCAGTGGGATAAGTGAAAGAAACAGTTAAGGGAAAGTAACACCTTCACACAAATCAGGTAAGATCCCCAGGACAAAAGCGGGATGAGGATTAAAGTCTTCCATGATGTAAACCCCAATAGCTGTGGACAGAGGGTAGATGGAACCATTATGTGAAAGAACCCTTGGCCTTCAGGGTTCATGCTGCGGAAAAGACTCCTCTCTTATTGTCAAGATGGAGAGAATTCTTGCAAAGTACTTATTTTCCAGACAGTTTTATGAAATTTCCTTTATTCTCAGTTGTTTTTCTATTCCCTATTGTGCTGATGTATTAAAAACACTGGGAGTTCTTCAACAATGTCAAATAGCAGCTGTTGATTCACTCCTATTGTTTTTGACCGTGTTATCTTTGGATACTGTTTTGTCTTTTATATCACTTTTCAGACAATTTAAAAAATTATAATTGATTTTGTGAGATATCTCTTTTGTCTGCTCTGTAAGTCTAAAGGCAACTTCTTTTCACTTGATTTTTTTTTAATTTTTGTGATAGAACATCATTTTTACTGACTTTATAATGAGAAAATAGGCAAATATGCTTAAAATGGTTTGGGTTTTGTAAATTTTACATACTCTCTTTCACCCAACCTTTATTTCATCCTTTCATATCAAAAGAAAGATGGTCCTTGGAAACTGCACACATTCATGGTTAAATTCCATTATAGGAATTTAATGCTATTTGTTTGTTATCTTGAACATGGAATCTTCATAGCAATATCTACCCACTCTATAGATACTGTAGATACTCAGAGATTTATTTCTATTGTATTTTATTTTTTTAAATTATGTTTCAAGTTCTTTCTAAACCTCAATCTCATTGAATCTGGAAGAGACTTTTATTGTTATCAAATCCAATTTTCCAAGCAATAAAGAAATTTTTTTTTTTTAAACATGGCTCATTAGCTACACCTTTTCCTAAATACTGTTCACTGTGTAAAAAAACAAAAAAGATGATTTACTGTTTTAATAATCAGGTGTAGTTGGCTCTGTAGAGAGCATTAGTTGCTTTTGCCTAAGATATCTTTCCTTTTTTTGGTAATAGGACTCCAATTTTCTTTTGAGATGGCTGTCTCTTCTCCCACCAGTCCACATTGCTAAGCTGGGGCTGAGCCCACCTGCTAATCCAGGGAGCACATACAATTCAGGTTTGACAAATGATACTTACTGCCGGTATCCTTCTAGAAGCTTTCTGGGAAGAGCTATTCTTTCCCCCTAGAATTTCTCTCTCTAAGAATCACATCAGCTGCTTGGGTTCATCTTTGCCCCCAGGGAGAAAGAGATTGCCTGGTGCTGGTAAAGGATGATAATGAGGAAGTAGTTTACATTTTTTTGAACTCATTTAATCCTCTTCCCAAATTTAGGAGGTAAACATTATTATTATCCTTGTTTGGATGATTTAAAAAATTGAGGCAAAGTGAAGCCAGTTGATGAAGTCAGTGTAAAACAGCTAGAAGGGAATTCTAAATCTGGTAGCTCAGCCCACTGTGTGAGGTTTTTTTATTTTTTACTTTTATTTTTATTTTTTACCACTATGCTATAGGAAACACAGCTAAAAGACAGAAAGAAAAACAGATTCCTTATTACTTAATTAGAGGCCTTGGACCTAACTACTCCTAACATAATCCTGGATTTCCATTTTGAATGAGCCAATTCATTCCTTTTGTGGTTTAAGTTAATTTGAGCTGGACTTCAATCACTTGTGCTTGAAAGAGGCCTAGTACAAGAATGAAAAATGAGAGAATTCCTGGGTAAACTGTTTTTTCATGTAGTATTTGACACACTGTGTATAGAGATGACTTACTTAACGAGTTTGTGCTTCCTTAGCAAAGCTGTGAAAGGCAGGAGGAGTGTTCTCTGCACCGTGTGATCGTAATCTGAATCAATTTTCTCTTTGAGTCTACTCTTTACATAGACTCTTAATGTTAAGACCTAGATGTTAACCAGTGTGATATAAACGTGTCAACCGGTCTGTGAAACTAATGTATGATGCCCTATCATCATACCATTGTACATAGCTATGATTTAATAAAAAAAAATAATAATAATAAGGTAATTATTAACATAACCTTTCGTGAATGTTTCTAGGAAGCTGAGCCCTTGTGTTCCCATATGTGATGTAGAAAGTTTCTCCCACACTTTAGGAATCCTAAAACAGTAGATTTTATCCCCTTTCCCTCCACTTTTTTTTTAACCTACATAATCTCTTCATTTTCCAATTTTACTCTTCTTTCTCAAAAGCATGGAAGAAACTAATGTGAGATTTGCTCTTTTAAAAAATTTCAAACCCACATATTTTGAAATAACAGAAATATCACTGGAGACTTGTATTAAGATTATTGTTTTTAGGTTTTTGACCACAGTGAAATTGTCCAGCTGATGGCCCACTGTTTGTGATACAAAGTTATAGATATTAACCATTAAAGATCATTGCAGGGCCTATGCAGTGAATTTTTATAGTGTGGTTGAGAAATCACTGCCTAGATTTGATTTTTGTACCCCATGAGAGCTTATCCTTCAAACCAAATGTACAAGATGATGGTGGTGAAAAGTAAATGTGAAACGGAACTAACTACTTTTCTTGCCCCTTATCCAGATAAAAGTGGACTAAAGATAAATTTGTGTAAAAAGCAACTTGAGGATCTTTTAATCAGTCTTTCAGGATCCATGGGGATATTAATGCAGCTTCATGAAACCCTGAAATAGACCAGAGAATGGAAATCTGGCATCTGACTTAGACTGAAAGTTCTGAGGAGGATGAAGATAATGCCCCCATATGACCTGAAAGAAAGAGATATCTATACCATCCAGATAACAGTAGAGTGAGAGGAGAGTAAGCCCAATGAGCAGTCTTTTCTTTGGAGAATACAAATGCTGGATCTGTTCTCAAACACAAAGACAAAGCAACTTCTTTCTTAATAAGTATGCTCATTCTAAATTATGAAGATGCTGAACACTACAAGTAATGTCAGCATGATCAATAATGGGTTTTAGGCCAGGCATTGTCATGACTAGAGTTTTGTTTCAATAATATTAATCCATAACAGTGTATATGTGAATTGGGAAAGGGAGAGACTTGAGAAGGCTGAGCAGAAAGACTTTGGCATTGGAGGTAATTACACAGTGCATATAAGACAGGGTATCTCAGGGTCAGGAAAGTCACGAAACCCAGATTTAAAGTAAAGAAAGGCAGTAGGTTAGGCACCGAGACCAGGCTAAGATTCTGTAGGCTCCCCTCATTGGTCTATTTTATATGTCTTTATACAAGGGATCAGAGGCAGGGTAGTGGCAGAGTGGATGGAGAAGAGGTCATAGTTGTGAGTCATGTGACTCATGTAGATTAGTCAAGGTTGGCCCCAGGTGTGCAAAGTTGGAGAGAATCATCACTAATGCTAATATTTCTGATTTAGTTGACTGACAGAAGGGTAAGTAGTATTAATCATGAATAATTAGCCTAAGAAGAAGAGGTTTGCTGGAAAGATAATGGTATCAGTTTTGAGAATATTTATGTTTGAGCTACCAATGGAATGTTCAGAGGGAAGTATAGAGGTTGGTAGAAATGTGAGCCAGATATCTGGGAAAGAGGTCGGATCTGAAAGTAAAGTCTTGGAAGAGTGTAAAAAGAAATGACAAAGGCCAAAAACACCTGCTCAGGCAACATCTGCATTTAGGAAAAAGAAAAGAAAAGGTCTCTGAAGATAAAAAGAAGGGAAGGTTGGAGGCTGGGAGGAGAACAGAGATCTTTCATGGAAGCTAAGGAAGAGAGATCTCTCAAAGGATTTCTGTGCTACGGTTTTGTTTACAGAATGAAAGTGAATCACAATTATTTTTAAAAATTTGTTAGATGTTCAGAACACTCAAGATCATTGAAAGCACCATCTCATTCTCCAGACAGAAACAGAGCCTTTAAAAACTCTGAAAAGACAATTAGATTTGCCATGTCCTGGTGACCCTCAGAGAGTAATTTTAGTAGCATGCTGATGACAGGAGGCAAACTATAACAGAATAGTATGTGAGGAGGAAGTAGGAGTATGGAATATAGATTTCTTTCTTCCTTAGAAAAATCTATTGGGTGGTTTGGCAGAGACTTACAGGAGATGAAAGAAATGACTGCTTAGAAGGGCAATTGGGAGAAAGAGATTTTTGATTATTTACTTATTTACATAAGGATGAGGAAAACTTGAGCAGAATTAGGGCCACGAGATTCTTGGACTTTTTCTAGGATGAGTTTGTGAACTTAATTGCCAGGCCTTGTATGACAGCTCTGATGGCCATTCCAGAAAAAGGGTTCTAAAATTTCTTTGAAGGGTAGAATAGGTGCTGGCGTCCGTGTATAGCTTCCCAAGGGGAGTACTTTGAAGGTGACCATAGTGACATTCCGCAATGTGGTATGTAGCACTTTTTCTAGGATGAGTTCACAAACTTAATTGTCTGATCTCCTATAATGTTTTACTAGTTTTATGGGGTAAAATGAAGCAGAGAAGAGAGGCATGGTGAAGATCAGAAAGTGCTGTGTTGAAATTTAGGGATCATAGCATTCAATACACGATCATTTTTTCTACTCCATTATTTGAGGGCCCAAGTATATTTGACTTACCACTGTATGCACAGGGGCTAACATAATGCCTGTAACAAACTAAGAAGACAATAAATGATTGCTGACTTAATGGATGAAGGAAAGACTCAGAGCTTGACTGAATGGGGAAAATGAGATAAGGGATCACCCAGAGCAGGGCCAATGGAGGGAGCTTACAGACTCTCAGCCTGGTCTTGGTGCCTAACCTACTGCCTTTCTTTACTTTAAATCTGAGTTTCGTGACTTTCTTGACCCTGAGATACCCTGTCTTATATGCACTGTTTAATTACCTCCAATGCCAGCCTACCTAATCCATATGACAAGTGGCTTTTGCCTCTATGAAGGCTAACTTTCATCCTAACAAACTCTGACTTTGAACTACTCTTCTGCAACTTCCCGCCTACATTGCTACCTCAACTTACTTATGAAAATTCAGTTAAAATGTGTAAATGCAGTTTCCTGAAGTATATCAAATACTTTCATTTAAGACTTCAAATATGATTGCATTAATTTAAAAATACATCTAATTGGACTAAAAAAGTTTCATATTAATTCTCTTTTAAAATCTTAAGATCTTCAATAAATTTATTGACACTTAAATTTGAGTTTTATAAACTAGAAGGAGAGGATTTTTAAATTAACATAATTGTGTTGGAATCAAACATTTTGAATTTTTAAAAAAGGCATGATATTAATTTTTGAATTCTATTTTTTGTATATTAATTTCAAGGTGAGTTATCACACTCAAAAATATTTCTGAAATGTTTCTGAAAACAAAACCAAAATATGTTGTAGTGGTTTAAAATGTATCTAAAAATTTCTTCCTTCCTTCCTTCCTTCCTTCCTTCCTTTCTTCCTTCCTTCCTTCCTTCCTTCCTTCCTTCTTTCCTTTATTTCTTCTTCTTCTTCTTTTTTTTTTTTTTGCAACAAGATCTTGCATGGTCACCTAGATTTGAGCACAGGTGTGGGATTAATATCTCACTGCAGCCTTGAATTCTCGTGTTTAGGTGACCCTTCCACCTTTGCTACCCAGAGTGCCAAGCTTATAGGCATGTACCACTGCCCCTGGCCTCTACCAATTCTTTAGCTCCCTTCAGAAAGCAGAGCCTTGAGTATAATCTGTGTTTAGTGATTTCCTTCTAAAGAACAAAAAAAAAAAAGAAGCAGGAGTGAGTGTTTGACTTAGGGGATGAGGTCATGCAAGGCACGTGGGACTTACTGCTTGTTTTCTCCCTTGCATCATTTGCCATGGAGAAAGAAAACCACCTTGTGGGACATTCTGTGGAGTTGCCTACGTGGCAAGAAACTGAGGCCTTCTGTCAAAAGCCAGTATGATATGTCAGGCATGGAGTGAGCCACCTGAGAAGCTGATCCTTCAACCCCAGCTAAGCTAAGCCTTCGGATAACCACAGTCCTACCTGATATCTCAGATGCACCCTTATGGGAAACCCTGAGTCAGAACCATCCAGGTAACCCACTTCTGAATTTTCAACTCACAGCAATTATTAGATAATAAGTGCTTGTTCTTTATGCCACTAAATGTTGAAATAATTTTCTGCAGCAATAAACATCAAATATATGTAACCATAAAAATAAGCACATATTTAGCACTTGATATAGTTTTTGGGAAAAAAAACCTACATTTGTTCAATAGATGGTTATGCATGAATGAATAACATCACAAAAATTCTATCTCTAAAGAAGGATATGTATTAATGGGGCCAGAACAATTATGGTGATTAATAGATTGATATAAAATTCATTGAAGATTGCCGATGTCATGCCTCTGGATATATGAGTTATATGGATAAAATTACTATCAGTTCTTGGAAACTGGCAGAGCTGTATTTTTAGTTTAAGGTACTATTGACAATGAATTTTGAGACATGTATTTTATGCTTCCTGTGGCAGCATGGCTGGTTGAAGATTAGAGCCCAATTTCCATCTCAACTCCAGTTTTTATAAAGTACCCTGAGCTATACATTCTTGTACACAAACTTTATCTTTGATTAACTATGCAATTCTATCTTCAACCTGATTCCATTTTAAATATCCTTTTGAATTATATATAATCATACCCAAGTTCTTTTTTGCAACAAGGAAAGTTATAAATAATCAAGAAAAAAACAACTTGAACGAAAATATAGAAAACATGTTTATAAAAGTTTCAGATGACAAAAACAAAGATCTAAAGGAATTAGCTACTAGCATATAAGATCTGAGAAGTCTGAACTCTGGCTCTGAACCAATAGCATATTGCAAGAATAAACTTGTTTATATCTAAAAAAGAAATTATACATGAAGAGTTCAGGGGAGATTTGATGTAAAAACGCTTACATGAAAAAGATAGGAAAGAAATTTTGATGTGAGCCAACAATGTGTTGTAGTCATTGAAAAGAGAACATAGTCATGGACTCTACTGATAGAAATGTCAAATACAGATGGAAAGAAAGAAGAATCAGATTATCCCCTGTACCCACCTAGGAGACTCTTTAGCCATCATTTTTATTTCTCTGTGCTTCATCTTCAAAGGAATACAGAACAAATGTAATGCATGCTGAGAAAGAGTGGCCAAACTATGTTAAGAAGCATTAATATTTAATCTGAAGAAGAGATATAATGAGTGCATAATAATTGTTTCAAATACTCAAATTAGAAAATTTATTTGGACAAGGATCAAATTTGTTTTGTGCTGCTTCCAAGGTTACAAGTAGAACCTGGGGACTATAGACATAGGAAGGCATATTTCAGTTCAACATATGAAAGAGTTTTCTAATAATGAAAGTTCTTCAGTGAGTTCATTATTTCTGGTATTGTTAGTGCAAATACCAGATGACCTCTGCCAAAGACACTGAGTGTGGGGCCAGACCATGAGAGAACTAACATCTCTTCGGTCTCCAAGACTTTGTGTTAAGTCAGTTTGTAGTGATGCTCAGCCCTGCTGTGATAAAGCTCTTTGCAAGCTTGAAGGCACATAGACTTAGCACTGATCACTTGAGTGCTAACATAACAATGACATGAGCTAACATCCCACAGTGATAAATTATTCTGATAAGGAGTCTGTCCTTTGAGGCTTTAACTTAAAATGCAGCATTGTGGAAATATCAATTTTATAACACTAACCTACCAAATTGTTTTGGAAATTTTATTGTATTACTAATTTCAAATGCATTTTTCTCCTTTCCTGAAATTTAAATTGTTCTAAGTTCTTTCCATTCATAAAATATGCTAAATTCAATTCATTTTTGTTTTGCATGAGAAATAAATGAAATAAGACCAAGTATACAACTTTTTTTCCAGACATGACTCTTTTGTATTTTTTGAAAGTATTTTTGAAAACTTATAAAATTAGAATTGAAGTTATTTGACATGAGCTAAACATTTTTTAAAGGAAAATTTCAATATTTGCTGTTTTTGAAAATATATTCTAATACTAAAGAGTATCTTTAATGATACTTATTTTCAACATTTGAATACCTCATTTGCCTTCTTCTTTCTTTCTTCTTTGCTCCTTCTTTTCTGCTTCTTCCTCCTCTCTTTTTCTTTTTAGCATATTTTGACTTCTTTTCCTCTTTCTTCTTTTTCTTTGCACTAACTATACCCTCTTGTTGCTGACCTCAGATAATTAGACTAATATAGAAAATGAATTTAATACAACAATCCTAAATTTGGAAACTTGGCTACTATAATTTTCCTTCTTCTAATTTCTGAAAAGAAGAAGACTTTCTAGAAAAATATGGCACTTTTTGTGGAACAAATAATTTAGCATATTCAGAAACTCACTCATGGAATGTACTAGGTTTCAAACAGAGACATAACTCTTTTCCTCCCTACTTCTCCAAGCAAAAGGTCACATCTGAAAGACACCAGGCCAGTATGCTTAATGACAGTTGGTACTTACAACAGTGCTTTTCAAACAACTCCATGTATCTTCTAGCCATCAATCCACCCAACCATCTCTTCGTCTATTTATCCTTCCACCCATCCATAAATTGATAGTTTTGCAAAATGAATACAGATGTAAATCCTTATATTCAAAATTTTCCTTTTTCTAAATTGAAACTGTAATAACCATAAGGAAGTTGTTTTTAATAAGTATAGAATCCTTTAGAATTTGAATAAGAAATAAAAATTGAAGCAAGATTTTGCATCTTTAGTTGCCATTGAAATAAGTAGGTCTATGTGAAATCAACCAAGCCAGTAAGAAGAATCAAGTAAGTCAACAAGAAACATTCTAGGTGCCACTTGGAGCACAGTGAGTAGGGCGCCAACCATACACGGAGGCTGACGGTTCAAATCTAGCCCAGGCCAGCTAGAACAAAAATGACAACAGCAGCAACAACAAAAATTCTAGAATATCTCTAATTTTATAAAGTGTATATTTGCCTTGATATGTTTTTAAATTTTCTTTATTGCTCTATTTATCCCTGTAGATGGACAGAAAAAGAAAGAACATTGTTGTGTCACAGTGATCCTCACACCGGATCACTCAGTGGAGCAATAGTCAATCATTATGGAGCATCCTATGATAAGATTTGTCAAAGGAAAAATTTTCTGTTAGGAAATAAATATGCTGAGAGATGGTAATCTTATTTACAACTGTTTCTAATGTAGAACAATCTCAACAACCTGATGCTATGCAAGGTGTCAACCTCTTAGGCCTCTTTCTGCCTGCTCTTTCATCCTCTTAGCAAAGGACCTCAATTCTCAAAGTAATCTGAAGGTATATAAGATTCAAGGTGAAGAGTTGCAGAACCACATTTTAGGCAAATGGAAGTTAAAAAAAAAGCAGGAATCACTATGTTATTTGCAGATTCCTTGGGCTTCAAACCAACAAAAGTAAAGAAATACAAAAATGGATACTATCTATTGGTCAAGGAAACAAAACAAGAAGATGACATTTCAATTCTAATTATCTATGCACCCAATTTAAATGCTTTCAGATATATAAAACAAACTCTGACAGATCTGAACAATATGTCATCTTCTTGCAGCCACCATGTCTGTCATGCACTGTAACTCTGGACTTTATTTTGATATAAAGAAAATAATCTTCTATTTTATGTAATAAGCCACTATTATTTTGTATTTTGTGTCATGTAAATGTAAACTTAATTCTAATTGATTTTTAAACTCTCTTATATTCACAACTATCAAAAATTCATCAGAGCTTAGAATAAATTCACTGGGAATATTTCTTTGTTTTATTTATCTTATTGCCTCTTTCCTGTAATATTCTGAGATTCTTAAGGGGACAGAAAATACAAAAGCCTATATTGTTGTACAGAGTACTTAAAGAGGGCTGTATTTTACATGTTAATATATAGAAAGTATTAGTAAAGTGACATTTCGATTCAGTGCCTGTGGATAATAATTTAGCATGTGTTAGCCAATGTGAAAATTGCCAGTATTTTTTTTTCTTGGTCTTTGATAAAAATGCAGTCTCCTAAGATAAGATATCTCCAGGACTCTGCAAATAATAGCAATTTATAAACAGAAATTCTCATTTACAGAAAAAAATGCTCAGCACTTTGTTAAGAGAATGTGGAGAGCAAATGAATCTTTCAGTTAAATCCAGAAAACAGGTCTGGGAATTTGAAATTTGAAGAGTCAAGAAAACTATATAAGGAAAAGTTCTGATGTTTTCTTCTAGAATGTATTTCAATTATGATTTATTAAAATAATGGTTATTTATTGATTAATATTCACTTTTTGTTTTCCTTTTATTTGCACTAGTATCATGTTTGTTTGAGTCTCTCTTCATAATGGCATGCAATTAATGGGAGCACTGCTCACAGAGATGTGATGAGACTGGGGATTGCAGAGATCAGGTAAAGAAGAGGAAAGTACCGCAGGTGTAATCTTACAAGGTCATATGTGAAACTTAGTAAATGTGGAATGTAAATGTCTTAACCCAATAACTAAGAAAATGCCAGGAAGGCTATGCTAACCAGTGTAATGAAAATGTGTCAAATAGTCTATGAAACTAGTGTATGGTGCCCCATGACCACATTAATGTACACGGCTATGATTTAATAATAAAAAAAAAAAGAAGAGGAAAGTAGCCAGAATGAAATTTGAACTGAAATCAAGGAAAGAAGCAACAATAATGGCTTAGAAGATTGTGCCAAGCATTGCCTCTAAGAGGGTTGGCAAAGGGAAGTTGGGCCACAAGTTTGGAAGGTAAGGGAATCCATGGTGGTACAGAATTCTGAAAGGGCTAGGTCAAGAAGTTGAGAGAGTCATACAGCCAACTTCAATGTGATTTTTGATTTGTTGCCTTGAATCATATATTTATGCAACCTAAAGAGAAGAAACACCATCACTCCTAGAGACATTTTGTGTGGTAAGCCTGGCTATCCCCAATGGCATTTTCCATGTTATAATATTTTCTGGTGTCTATCTAAGATGCTCAGTGAGTCTTGAGTCTTAAACTCACCTTGTTACCTGCTTGTGCATGTCTTCCTGTCAGGAGATTATAAAAGAGATGAGTTCTTTCAAACTTTTACCTAATTATTTAAAAATCTTCCCATCATTGAGGAGTGCCAATTAAATAAGAGATATCCAAAAATGTCTTCTGTGAATGCATAAATGTATGAATGTATTGATAATTGCAGAAATGAATGTGCAAGTAAAAAGAAGCTATATTCTCTCTTTTACAGAGAACTAACTACAATTAATGCTTAATCAAGTTGAAAATTGGAGAATCACCAACATATTTGCTACACACTAATATATGAAAACTAATATATATTATTCATTTTATTCATGGATATATTATATTAATGTTATGGTGGTAGTGCTATTCTCTTTGCCATACTGGAAATTTTATATTCATTTTAACTATTTGTTTGTTTGTTTGTTTTTTGTTTTTTTCACTTTTGTCCGGGGCTGAGTTTGAACCCACCACCTCCAGCATATGAGACCAGTACCTTACTCCTTTGAGCCACAGGCGCCACCCCTTCATTTTAACTATTGAAAATTGATTTTAGAAATAAATTGCTCCATCTTCATAGATCTCATGATGATATTGGGCCTTTTTGTTCATATTTTACTAAAATATAATTGTTATTACTAAAAATTTCATCTGCATTGTTGTAAATGTTTTCTTTTTCAGAGAATCTGTGTGTCTCCACACTTTACAACTTGGTTATCCATCTTTCTAAGTATAGCAAAATTATAATAGAAAGGTTTTAGGTTAGTGACTAGAATATCCTGCATGAGAGTAGAATTGTTAAAAATCCTAACAAAGATGCCAGGCGTGGTGGCTCACACCTGTAGTCTCAGCACTGTGGGAGGCTGAGGAGGGAGAATTGCTTGAGCCAGGAGTTAGAGAATTGCCTGAGTGAGAGTGAGACCCAAACTCATGAAAAAAATGGAAAAACCCAGCCAGGTGCTGCGGCAAGCACCTGTAATCCTGGCAGCTTCAGGAGGCTGAGGCAATGGGATGCCCTCAGCCTGAGTCTGAAGTTGCAGTGAGCTGTGACACCACTGCACTCTGCTCAGGGGCATAGAGTGGGCCTCTGTCTCAACAAACAAACAAACCAAAGGAAAGAAATAAAAAATAAGCAAGGAACTAAAATTAAAAAAAAAAAAATCCTAACACAGAGAACTGATAATGGACATTTCAGTTACCCTGATTTGATTAATTCACATTGTATACCTGTATCAAAACATCATACACACCTCATAAAGATATACAACTATTGTGTACCCATAATAATTAAAAATAATTTAAAAAATAATGTAGAATAGGGATAATCTTATAAGAAGAGTTGAGGTAAGAATTTGACTTACTATCTCTTTTTCCCCTCTTCTTCATCTTCCTCATCCTCTTTATTCTTTTTATCTTTCTTATTTTAAACTAAATTTATATAGGGTTAATAATAGCATAAATTTAAAAAAGCTAATTCTGCAATCAATCTAAATTTAAAAAAAGCACTTTCTTCATTCATCAGCTTTACTACTAAAATTATACTTAGTATAATTTTATGGTCTGTCCTTTTATGGAATTCCTATATTCTTTCTAAATGTGATCAGTGTCTTAACTTGCAGGACAAACCCTTTTTAAAATAATTAACCAATGAAGACTTATATTTGAAGCAATTCAGAGAAAGAACCACGAACAAGTAAAAACAATAAAGCCAATCTCAAACATATTCCAGTATTATTATCTTGTGTACATTTAACACAATATCTTGTAATATCTTGTGTATATTTAACACATTTTTTTCATGAAGTTCTTGATCCAAAATCCTTCAAATTCCTAAACATCCATATTCATCTGTATACCCTAATGTTAGTGACTGGTACTTGGAACCATCTCACTTTCTGATCTTTGAAAAGAACATTCTGACAATTACTATTTTCACATGTCACAGCTAATATATATCTTTTTACATTGGATGGTGTCATGCAGTGGGTTTCATTGTCAAAATGGAAAGGCCAGTTTATCAATCTTATCAAAATGGAGTAAGGACTGAAGCCTGTGTGGGGTAATTACGTGTACACACCTGTACATTCACCTCATGTCTTACCATAACTGTATTTCTCTCCTCTTCCATTCTTGGACCACAATATTGGTTAAAGACATTTAACTCATTGTATTTCTTTCTTTCTTTCTTTATTTTTTTATTAAATCATAGCTGTGTACATTAATGTGATCATGGGACACCATGCACTAGTTTCATAGACCGTTTGACACATTTTCATCACTCTGGTTAACATAGCCTTCCTGGCATTTTCTTAGTTATTGGGCTAAGACATTTACATTCCACATTTACTAAGTTTCACATATACCCTTGTAAGATTCACTGCAGGTATAATCCCACCAACCCCCCCTCCCTCTGCCGATGTCCCCTCTCCCTCCCCTCCCTTTTCCCCTTCCCCCTATTCTTAGGTTGCAACTGGGTGATAGCTTTCATGTGAAAGCCATAAATTAGTTTCATAGTCGGGTTGAGTACATTGGATACTTTTTCTTCCATTCTTGAGATACTTTACTAAGAAGAATATGTTCCAGCTCCATCCATGTAAACATGAAAGAGGTAAAGTCTCCATCTTTCTTTAAGGCTGCATAATATTCCATGGTGTAAGTATACCACAATTTATTAATCCAATGGTGGATCGATGGGCACTTGGGCTTCTTTCATGACTTAGCAATTATGAATAGGGCTGCAATAAACATTCTGGTACAAGTATCTTTGTTATGATGTGATTTTTGGTCTTCTGGGTATATGCCTATAGTGGAATTATAGGATTGAATGACAGATCTATTTTTAGATCTCTAAGTGTTCTCCATACATCTTTCAAAAAGGAATGTATTAATTTGCATTCCCACCAGCAGTGTAGAAGTGTTCCCTTTTCTCCACATCCACGCCAACATCTCTGGTCTTGGGATTTTGTGATATAGGCTAATCTTACTGGAGTTAGATGATATCCCAAAGTAGTTTTGATTTGCATTTCTCTGATGATTAAAGATGATGAGCATTTTTTCATATGTCTGTAGGCTGCACGCCTGTCTTCTTCAGAGAAGTTTCTCTTCAAATCCCTTGCCCAGCCTGCGATGGGATCACTTGTTCTTTTCTTGCTTATATGTTTGAGTTCTCTATGGATTCTGGTTATTAAACCTTTGTCGGAGATATAACCTGAAAATATCTTCTCCCATTCTTAGGGTTGTCTGCTTGCTTTACTTCTGGTGTTATTGGCTGTGCAGAAGCTTTTTAGTTTGATCAGGTCCCAGTAGTGTATTTTTGAAGCTGCTTCATTTGCCTGGGGGGGTCCTCCTCATAAAATACTCTCCCAGACCGATTTCTTCAAGGGTTTTCCCTGCACTCTCTTCTAGTATTTTTATAGTTTCATGTCTTAAGTTTAAATATTTAATCCAGTGAGAGTCTATCTCAGTTAATGGTGAAAGGTGTGGGTCCAGTTTCAGTCTTCTGCAGGTTGCCAGCCAGTTCACCCAACACCATTTGTTAAATAGGGAATCTTTTCCCCACTGAATGTTTTTAATTGGCTTGTCAAAGCTTAAATAAGGGTAAGTAGCTGGATTCATCTC